>VCRD01004237.1:0-22685 GCA_006783055.1 Trinorchestia longiramus
TTTAATATTATTCTCTCTCACCACTGCACCATGGAACCTCTGTACAGATGTTTAATATTATTCTGTCTCTCACCACTGCACCATGAACCTCTGTACAGATGTTTAATATTATTCTGTCTCTTACCACTGCACCATGGAACCTCTGTACACATGTTTAATATTATTCTCTCTCACCACTGCATTATGGAACCTCTGCAGAAAGGTTTAATAAGTCCTACAAACCATTATCTTGAAAGCATACCTGAACAAATTAAATACAATAAATCAGTTATGATCTTCTAGAAGCATTAGCAATTTAACACATTCCCTGCGTATTGGTACACCCGTGTGCCAAAAGTGTTAACAGAGTATACTGCTTAAATAACTATACGCAGTGAATGTGTTAAAACTATTTCATTTATTTTCCTTAGTTAATTGGTCTAAAGTTCCTGACAATTATTTTTAACATATAATAGTATAAAAGAGAAAATGATACATACTTCAATATGTCCAAATAAGTTAATCTCATATACATATTTATTTCATTCAAATTATCTTTAGTTCCAAATAATAGATAACTATATTTTGCCAATTTTAGAAACATGGTACACAAATTTTAAAACTTTGATTTGGGAAGACAACTCAGAGATACATTTGTACTTTAGTTTTTTAGTTAGTTTGGAGTACAAGATTAAAATTATTTCAGCCTTTTAAATATAATTTTTGAATTCCCACACTTGAATTTAACCTCTCAGTTGATGTCTTGATAAATACACATAGCAACTGACTTAAAACCTGGTAACTGACTTTAGGTAAAGTACCTAAAACAAAACTAGATAATGATAACAATTATTACAACACTGGTAATATACAGTAGAAATTGGACTTTATACCTCAAGAAAGTGTGAAAGTAATTCTTTATAGTTGGACTCAGCCAAAGCTAAGTTGTAAGTTGGTTGGCATACCTAATATTACAAGGTATTCTTTCATTCCAATCCTAGAAGCAAAAAAACTGCTACAGGAACTGTGTTAAGACTAGATACCAGATGTCGAGCAATATGTATGAAAGTATACAATACTGATCAGTGTCAGATTCAGATGTCATCAGTCTGTAAAGCATAATAGGTGTCAAAAGTTGGATCAATTTCAGCTACATGGTATCAAAGTTAAATTGTTCTTACACTTATACATATACAATAACAAGAAATACAAATAATGTATGTGCATGATAGAAAACTTTAGGAACAATGAACATTATTTTGAAGTTAAATTCTCCACAGATAAAAAACTTAATGTCACTTGGATCTGTAGATAAGGTATCCAAAAAAACAATTTGAAACAATTTATCACAAATTATGAGAAATTCCTTGCATACCATGTTCATTGTAAGTTATTAGTGTCATAAATGGGTCAATAGTAGGAAAATGTACCAATTTCATTCTTCATGTCATGTATATGAATCTTCATTCATGTAAAGGAGTAACTTCATTGCTATAAAACTATTGTTTAAGGTAAAATTAAAATCCTTTAGGTAATAGAAAACTAACTCATACACGTACCTCATTAATGTGCAATTCTAATTTCGACGCACAGGATTCCTCTCGGGCGCAAATTGGGCATTTGTATTCAGAGACTGAATGAATATCAAGATCTTTATTATTATTATTACTTGCAGTGGCCATTTCTTACAATATACTTTCATAAAAATGTGTTCCAATAGGTCGATTTATCATCCCTTACTACCACAACTCCTAGCGTCGTACTAACGAGTTTCAACCGTGTCTCAACCATAATAAACCATCTAACTCCGTCAGATTTCGGAAATCGGAACATACACGAGCTAGATTTCGTATTCTTTTTGTAAATTACTCTACAATAAAACGAATGTACATGAATTTAGGAAATAAATTGAACAAATAAATAATGTTTTGTAGAAAATAAAAAGAATGTGAGATGGAGATGATTTTTCAAAAATAGGTAATAATATTTTTCATGCGAGGCTACTTTTCTAGCAATAGAATCTGTGTTAATGATGCATTTTAATTTTTGAACCTTAAAAAAGCAATATCATAGGTAAAATGGACACTAAATAATGGACAATGTGTCTGGTTGTATGAGTTAGGCACACAGTACAGAACATACAAGCAGTCTCAGATAGGAGAGAATTGGCATGACCCAACATTTTTAGTATGTCATGTCATACTAATGTTACCAGACCACAGCCAATTATTAATTTGTTTTTATTGATTTTTTTTATTCATCAATTTATTGGAAGGAGGAGGGTTGGTGCAGAGGTACCAGGTCCAGACGTCCGACCAGTGACCACAACTCTATTGCTGACGTCAGAGTAAAAGAAGAATACACATCGCTGACGTACTGTAGTGGACGTTGATTGCTGTAGGTAACAACTGATAAACTACTGTCAAATTTTCAATTTGGACCTGAATAGTTATCAAATAAATTATGTCGGGTAATAGTCAAGTAAACATTAAATCTATTGCTTTGGCAAAAATAGTCTTTCATTCTGCCCGGTGGAGTCATCTATCAGTTAATGGAGTTTTATTAGGCCCATCAGGAGATGCCGAGACTGAGATTACTGATGCAGTTCCTCTTTTTCACCAGCAGTTAGCATTGACGCCAATGCTAGATATTGCACTGAACATGGTAAGTAGTATTAATATAATATCAGTTCCTTCACTAGAATATATTTGTTTGTCTAGTAAACATACATAGAATATCATCAAGATGCCTCTAGATTGCTTGAAAAGCAGCAAGTTCTTCACTCAAAATGCCTTCTATTGTGTAAATATATTTATTTGCAAGCATCATTCAAATGATAAAATTAACAATCAGTGCAATTGTGCCAGTTGAATGATTTAAAGAGATATCAAATTCAGAATTGTTACTGGGGTGAGAAAACATTTGAAGCTTTATAGACATTTTTTGATTAAATATGGAGGGTTAAAGTTATTTGTCAGGTTGTTAGTATCAGTTTAACATTTTAGCAGTCAAGAAAATATAGTTAGAGCAGCACAAAGATATGTACAGCAAAATAATCAGTTGTACAGGTTTGTCTTAATCATTGTCTTTATCCAAGACTTTGTTTTCATTCCACTGCAAAGAATAGTATTATCTTATTAAGTGTCAACAATTTTAACCTGTGAATACTTATGAAGAAGTTTTAAAAAGTTTAAAATTTAAAAATAGTTGCTGTACATTAATAAATCTTTCTTTTATTACAATGTGGTTACTTTGCTTCAAAACTATTTCCTAATTTGCCTTTGAAGTTTGTAAAGAATGAAATAAAGGCTGCCATGTTCAGGAAGAGTAAAAAACACATAAAAAATTATTTGGTCTCATAGCCTTTGTTACTGTCTTGATTGTTGAAAAAAGATGAATAAATATTATATATGCTCTGTGTCTTGGATATAAATGAAAGTAAATGCTGGCTTTTGCATAGTTTTTATGTTGTTTTGTGTTTCAATTTGATATTTAGGTATAAGGATTGAATATTGTACACTTTCTGTTTTATGATGTGCAGAATATTTCTTGTCTGTAACTGTCTGTCTATGATTTCAGTTGTGGCTATTTGCTGAAGCTTTGTTTTCTGAGTGAATGTCCATATTGTCTTTGCTTTCCAGTTTTCAGTTGATGTTTGTGATTCACAGACTGTGTAGTCTCTAAGATATAAACTTATATTAAGAATTTATTTTCCAGATTGAAGAGCATTATCACAAGCAAGGTCTACAGATTGTTGGCTACTACCAGGCCAATGAACACATCAAAGATGTTGTGTGAGTTATAAGATTTTTTGCTTGTATGCTTTAGTTTTGCTCTATTAGAATTTCAAAGGTATGGGACTAGAGCTTATCATGAATTCTATAAGTACAGTCTTATAACTGTGGATTGTTTCATTATATAAAAGTTTATTCATGTTTAGCTGGAAATTTTTTTTTTTGACTATTTACTGTAGATTGTTTGCTTGTTATTTAAGACAACATAGTACCAGATTATGTTCATGCATGAAAGTGGTTCAAAAGCAATAAAAATATTAGTTTAAAATTCAAAGCTGTTAAGTTTTTTTTTCAAATCAGTACTTTATTACTATGATTTAGTATTATGAGCATTTTAAATTATAAATAATGAACACATATCAATTTGAACTTCTCAGTACAGGTTGTTCTCTGAAAATGTGTATTACATAGGTGATATTTCTATGACAAAAAAGTATATAGACAGTTCAGATAAGTTGGAGGAAATTTATATTTTTGAATAACTAGTAACCAGCATCAAATAAATTGACATAAAATTAAAACATTTTGTAGGTAAGAGCATTTTATTTTCAATGAATTTTGAAAGACTTGACTTAGTGTTTCTTATATCATAGACTGTAGGTCTTCAAAGCTGTGTCAGTGTTCAACTGAATGGTTTCAACCTCTGGAATCAATAGATATTATGGGTAATAAAGTTTCACTGCTGATACTTATTTGTTTAGCCATGAATTGTTTTTATTATTATAAGAACAATGAGCATGTTAACTAGAAATTGCATTTTTTAATCCATTAAAGTAAAATTCATGTGTAAAAATGAATTTTTCTTAAATGTTTTAAAGAAATCAGAGCATGCACTTATTTCAAAAATGAATTGAAAAGAGTCATCACTTTAAGGGAAGGAAACCTATGTGATTTATGGCTCCTGATGCTAAAAGTTTTGCAGGCATTTCATACAAAGAGATACATTTCATATCAAGGGCTTACAAAGAGTTACTTGATTATGATCTGTATTATAATTAACTTTCTTTCACAGTTGATTATTCACTTAAAATACTAGGTTACTGTATGAATGAGTGCATGTATCTTACACATTAGTTATTGTTATTTAATTTTGTAGGGAGCAAGGCTTTATATTTTTTGAGTAGCTTTGCATGCTAGGTGTATTGGTAAAAAAATGTTGATCTACCATCAATAAATTAGTTAATCAATCAGTAGCAGTAAATAATCACATTATTGTCTTTTTTTTGCAGGCCAGACTTTGTTGCCATGAAAATAACAGAAAAGATAGCTGAGAATTATGATTCTGCATATTTACTCATGGTAAGTGGATTTTAAGCATAAAAAATATTTTATTGATAAAATATATATTTTTTTATCTTCAATAAAAGTTTTCTAAATATCAAAAAATAAAATTTCGGTCCAGTTATGAAATACTTTCATGTATTTGACATTCCTTGCAATTTAATATTATTTTTGACTTCTTTGCTTTGGTGAAAGGATGTGTTGTTTATAAGTAAGAGATAAAAAGCTTTTAGAATATGTGACTACCTCTCTTTGTAGCAAGAGAATGTCAAAATTATTCTACAATTTTTTTCATTTGTCATCAGTTGGACAACCGCAAAGTGGGCCTCCAGATGGACACAAATCCTCTCATAGTTTCCCAAGTGACTCAGGATGGAAAGTGGAAGAACAAAGATAAAAGCAGGTAAGCAAATTAAATTAAAGGTCATGGCTTGTCAAAAAATAAATTTTGAATCAGCAAATAAACATAAACATTTGCTCTATCGTTTTTGTGCCCAAATAGCTAGTTTTGTAATGATTGTAAATGATATTGCATAGTCTTGCTACACTTTTGAACTGTGTAATTAGCAGGAATTGGTGGTATTCGAGTCCTTTACTTTCAAATTAAGAACATTACCAATGAGGATACGAATAATTGTAATTGGAATGAGCTACATAGGGGTAAACTCTTACAAGTTACTTTATCGAGGATCATACTATAAATCAGTGCTGTTTAGTTTACGGAGGTGAGTAACCAGGTCATGTCTAGGATTTTATTTGGGATTTGGAGTTTACTGTCAAGATTTCGTCATAACTTCTGCGGTTCTCACAGCATTGTCTTTTTCCATTTTACTTGTTTATCTCTTCATGGGTACGTCTTGCGTGTGTTAAAAAGTTGATATTTTCCATAAAATTCTTAATTGCGCGGATCACTAGTAGACGTAGGTAGGAATCAGTTCACGCTTCCTTTTTGTGAAGACTTGTAAGAAACTCCATTCAGGTTTACCAAATGATTTCTGGTATTTTCCTCTTCAGCGTGACTCTTGAATCAAGATCTCTCGTCACCGTGTCCGAGTTACTACAGAAACAAGTTCATCAAGAGGTAGTTGATTTCGATCTGCATTTTGATGACATCACGCTCAACTGGACGAATCAACCAATCAACGATCTCATGAGGTCGTTCGTAGCAGCGTAAGTGCTGTTATATTTTCTGTAGATGGTTAAAAGGAGTCCTGGATAATTGTTTTCTGTTGTGTTAGGTTTCATTCAAACATACGAGCTGTTGTTGAAGCATTCCAGTGTTATTTTCTTAGCTAATTGCCATATGGGCGTGCATGAAGTACATCTAGTCTAGAAGAGTAGGCGTGCTGTAGGTTTGGTTAACATTTTCGAACATTTGGAATGCTAGCTCAGTCATGAATTTGTGAAGATTTTGGCTTCGGACAATTCTTTCTCATGAAGTTAATGTAGAGCTGTGGTGAATCGAGTATTCCTGATACTCGTATACCGGTGCAAGAAGTTACTGAACTGAGTTTGCGTTTTTTTGCGAGTTACCAGCAAATTATGATTTTTAATATTTTTGGAGTAATCTTATCTTCTTTTTCTTCTTGTTTCACATTTATTGGAGCTTCGGAGATGAGTTCATGCAGCTCCATGCCTTCAGGGATATTTATTGTTTCTCTGAAGTTTAGCACCCAGGCTGAAAGAAGTTATAGGAAGTTTATTCTGCGAAGTTCCACTCGAAGAATTCGTTCAGTTCTCTGGAATGTTGCAAGTTTTATGAAATCTCAGATGTAACCTCCCTCATCACCTTGCGTCCGAAGCAGTCCAATTTAATATTAGGTCTTGTTTTTCTTCAGTGTCGAATGAGAAAAGTAACTCTTCCTATTGGGATGGCGTTGGGTTTTATTTTTAGTAGTTTGATGTTTTTAATTATAGATCAGCTGAAATTTTTTTCAGTAGTTTTCATTTACACAACTGTTACATTTACTCAGCACTTTCTTGATGAGGCCCAACTTATTAATCTTTCCGACTGCTTGCTCCTTTGGACAAGTCTGATCCTAGTCGTATATTCTGGCATGAGGAAGATGAACAAGTATTCAATTTATAAAATATATTTGTACTCTCATTTTCCGTACAAGTTTCTGGAGTAGCTACTATTTGGACTAGAAAATGGGTAAAAGTGCACAGAAGTGTAAATTAAATACTTCGTACAAAGCAGGAATATTCATGTAAATTCTCTTCCCATCGCTTTCGATGCTTAAACATTTACAAATTAACATTTTGAACAAGCATTTGATTTAAAGCTCGATTAATAATCTGAACATTTGAATGTAGAATTAAGTTGAATTTTTCTTAATGCGTTACAGACCATGAACATATAATTTCGAATGAATGATATGTCTCGATACTCGTCTGAAAGTCAAAAATTGAGGTCCGAATATTCCGCTACCAGATCAAAACTTTTTCCATAATGGACGAGTGATACAGGAAACTAAGTGATAAAAATGCGTATCCTAGCAAAGATATGCATACATGCAAAGGTAAGAGATGCACGCAGATGCTATCAGCGCAAAGAACAAGTTTAGTTTCTACAACACTTCAGAAGTAGTTCCTAATTTTTTTATATGTTTAACACGTAAATTAACAATGAAACCTGCCGACTGAAGCTATCAAAATATGTACTCGTTAGTACCTGCACAAGATTCGTTAATTTAGGCTCGCAGTTTTCAATCCTGTTCATCTTAAAAGAAATCCTTGCATTTAATAATATTTTACATGTATATTCAATAAATATAGGTAACAGATTAACGAAAAGAGATGCAAAAATAAGTTAAATAATTTGAGTCTAATTATAATTAATTCAACAATTGATAATTCATATTTTCGAACAGAAATTTAAAACAATTATGTACTTTCGTCAATAGTTGTTCTTTCACGACGAGAATAGAAAAGATTAATTTTGTGACCTACATTAGCTTGCAAAAGTATTGAGACGCTGTCTTTTTCTGTCCTAACTTTTCCTGGAAGTAAATTTCCTTAACGATGCAAATTAATAACGGGTACCCATTTAAAAGATATGGAAGATGCAATTTACTTGATGCAACATAGACTAATTTGGTGAATAATTATAAAATCATGCGCAGACTTTGAATATTTCTCAAGGAAAAGCTCTGAGATGATTTAGGTTTTTCAATATTTTATGGAAACAAATTGTCCCTGTTATTAAACAATATTTTAAATTAAACAATATTTAATAGTTAGTTGCATATCCCGTCACTCTGGTGTACGCGACACGTCATCAAGGCATGGAATTGGCCAGAGTTTCTGAAGTTGAACTACGAATTTTTGCCCACTCAGATTGTAGATCCTGAAGGAGTTTTGCTATGGGGAATGCTTTGAGTCATGCCTTCTTCCAAGGTCTTCCGTAAGGCGTTAAATAGTATTGATGTCGGTTGATTGTGTCGATCTTTCAAAAATTTGAATTTTCTTGGCTGTTAACCAATTTTTCACCATTTTGGATGTGTGCTTAGGATTGTAATCCTCCTGAAACGTCCTTTGAAGCACCAACCGAGACTCCTTTTTACAAGCATAAAGCAGCGTATGATCTAAAATGTCTTCATAAACCTTTTGGTCCAAAACCCATCGATGTGAACGAGGAAGCCGACACCACCATGATGGAAAGCGCCCGAAACTATTAATGATCTCCCTACGTGCTTCACCATTGGACATTGGTACTGGGGTTCCATTCTGTGCCTTTCGGACGGCGAATAAGACGTCGGCCATCACTTCCAAATGAATTTAATTCGGGTTCTTCGCTTAAAAGAACCTTCTTCCAATTTTTGGTTGTCCAAGATTCGTGCTCCTTCAAGGTTCAGTTTTATCTTCCTACGTTTTACCAATATGAGGAGTTTCTTTGCAGGGACCCATGCACAAAATTCAGGAATATCATGGCGAAACCTGACGGTGAGTCCATGTTCGGTGGTCATCTCTTTGCATACTTGTACAGCGTTATCGGTTGTTCTTGCCGTTGAGTTGTTTTCCTTGGTGCTCTTGAAAGGTCACAACACTTTTCCCATCCTTCCGTGTTTTTACTGCGGCCAACAGTTGCTATTGGGATTTCAAACTCTTCGGATATCATTGAATATGAAACCATTTGTTCCCCTCTTTTTTAACCAAAAGACGCGTAGTTAGGGACATGTTCTTCCATGTCTTCAAATTACAATTGATAAAAATAACTTGCATGTATTTCATATTAGCCTTAAGTATGAAAAACTTCTTTTATCTAACAGAAATGTGATGAAGTGGTCTCTAAACTTTTGCTAATTTAATTAATTTTTCAATTAACAATTTCTGCACAAGTTGATAGTCGCGCTGCATGTAAGATGACTTAAGCTACTAATCACTAATTTGCATCATTAAGATATTTTGCTTACAGAAAAGTAGCATAGAAAAACATAGTCTCAAAACTTTTTTCCGGCTATAGTACATTCGGACTTAACTGTCTCAAATACCACTGTTAAACAACCATTGATCATGAGGTATCGAACAAGATGTTATTAAATAAATTGTAAAAATTTTAAACCGTTTGAATATCGGCTTGAAAAAGAAGTGGGAATAATTAGGCCGTTACTTAACTTACCTCTCTACATTCACTACATCGATAGGCACACAGATAATAGCAAAGAATTATCACGATGATTGAGAAACTACAGCAGCACACACAAGGCTAGGTAACATCTAATTTTGTAAATATATAGTTATAAACATGTGATTAATAATTTCGGCGCACATGATCTATCAATATTCATTTCAGCTCGCCCACCTTCAGGAAGAAGCACATAACAAAGTATATAAAATTAGTATCCAATTCAATAATATCATGATAGATCGAAATTCATCGCACCATAAACAAGAAAGTTTCATTAAAGAACCTTAAAATGTTTAACCAATGTTGCAATATTTTTAAATATCAGGAATACTTGCTTGCATTTTTTGTTAGTAATACCGTCTATGAAAGTCACGATTTTACAGAATTGGAGCTCAACACAATCCCTACTGTACATTCCAGCAAGCCCAAGCAGCCCTGCAAAGCATGGGGTTTCTACGTGACAGCGCGACTAATCTAATATACATGGGCGGATGAAAGGCAGAGACTTCTGTCTTCCTATAACATAGTTCATAAACGGTGACAGTTACACAAGCGTTTCTAGAAATGACTTCACTTGCTTCATTTTTTTTAAATTTTAGTGAACAGCAAGTCATACACTTCAGCGTAAGTGAAAATAAATCTAGATCATAATTATATCTCTGTAAAAACTGCATTTTATACCGATAGCTATATTGTAGTGAATCTGTTTGGTTTTGAAATTTAGAAGTCACGCAGGAATAAAAATTAGCATCGTGCGCGGGTTAAACATTAGAATTTCTTATAAATGAAGGGCAGTTTCATAATCTACTCTCGAAACTTACCTCAGAACTTGAGTTTAATGCTGGACAAAACGTGCGCTTTCAACTCCGAGGATTTCATGGAAATTTCAGCTGATCTGTACAGCGCAGACGTAAATCAAATAAACCTGTAATTGATGATATGACTGAACAGAATGAGTGGTTTATAGTTCTACTTGAATAAATTATTTTTAAAACTTTCAAACCCTCTAGTACCCAGGAAAATATAGTATTTTCTCACTATATAAATTTTATTGCACTTTTAAATTACAATCACTAAATTGACACTTGTTCTCTGCAAGTCAAGTTTTTTCAGTTAGAATAGAAAATGATTTGACTGTTACTGCGAGCCTACGAGCGCAGCTGCTCGTAATTATGAACCCTTGAACTACTTCACTTCTAATTCGTACTTTTTAGTTTACTAGCCTACACTGGAGTCAATAGAAGAGTGTAAAGATTGAGGGTACTTAGATATGAGCAAGCAATTAATAATTAAGAAAATAACGACGGTAAATTATAGATGCACAACACAAAAAGCAATATGACATTAATGAGTTTATGTATAATTAAGAGTATATTCATAACTTAAATTAGTAGAAGATACATATCACAATTTGTCCTACACAATACATTACGTATCACGAATATTAACTGTCTCAGAGTTGCGGTATGATTGTTACTGCCGTTATGGCGTACGGTAAAAACATACTCTCGGTGGAATATCAATTCAATCACTTTGCACTCGTAAGCGATTAAAATGCGCAATACTCCTTTTTATCATGAATTCTAAAATTGGCCAAAACATGTGCGGATCACTCAACCGTTGAGATCCGTGATCAAACACGCAAATCTTATTGCCTCTACTTGACATCTTCAACGCATCATTTTTTCAGTTATGGCATTCAATATAGACTATAAAATTAAACTACCAACAACCAGAGTATCTGTGAAATCATTCTTAACCATACCATCACATTATTTTCATCACTACGGCGAGGATCATCGTAACTTGAGCCTCTCCGTGTTAAATGAAATGCAACATAATTTCGCTTCTGAGCTTGGTGAAGATTCACCCACAAATTCATGCATATCACTCTTACTACGAGATATAAATGCAAATACAGGTTTTTCATTCTTCACCGTTGTAATTGGGTACCGCTCTATTTAAAAATGTTATCTCATACCCGTCAAAACGTGTATCGTTATTCGTCTCGATGCATCTCTAATCGAAGGAAACTTATTCTCCAAAGTATCTGATGATAACCTATACTACCTAACATACACTCCAATTTCAGACAGTTAATTTAGCCAATACTCACAGTAATTCGTTGTTTCAAGTAAATTTCAGAATAAGATGTTATTTGCGCTTGGCTCTAACATTAAGTGGACTTGTGATGCTCATGAAGGCCTCTACCACATCATGTCTGCCTTGAGTTCTGTGGCGATGTTCACCAAGGAGGAAAAATTTGGTCGCTGTCGAGGATCGTGATCCCAACACACCCTGATCAGCTGACTATAGACCAGGTCTGGGCAGGGCGGCACAAGGGTCAGACGGATCCCTTGCTGTAGGGCCTACAAAATGTATTAATTAAGAAGCTGTTCTATGCTGAATCAAACATGAGTAGTTAAAGGTGGTAAGTCTCTGAAAGCTTGTCTACGCGTCGACGGAAACTAATATTATTTTAGAAAGCTGTTGTCTTGACAACGTCGGTTTTTCATAGCTGATTCAGTAATAGGTACCCTGCTTAATCTACTTCTGTTGTGGAAATATGTATTTCTCTAGTTTATTCAACTCCTGCTGCCGGCGGACGCCGCTATCTTCAGCTCAGAGGAAAATTTGACCCAGTAAATTATTTCAATAAGTAATACATCATTAAACAAATCATTGGTTAACCCATTAATGCCAGATGGGAACATATGTGCACAGAGATAATCATTCCCTTTAATATCATTTTAAACGTTTCGTTCACAATTACGGTAAAATTACATACAAATGAGCGGTTATTCACGCAACATTTTGATCAGTCTGAAAATAACTTGGTCGTTAAAGGATTAAGAGAGCGGCATGGTATGACCTACCGTGAGCAGCTTGGCAGGGTCCCGAGGTAAGTTTGGCTCTTTCCCCCTGGTGAACATCTCCCAGCATGTCACTCCGTACGACCACACATCAGTCTTGTGAGAGTAGCGCATTTGTTCTATGCTCTCAGGAGCGAACCTGATAAAACATAAGAGCATATCTGAACAACAGCGTTGCTGCTAAAACAATCTGTTTCAATGAGATGCATTGAATAATATATTTTAACCCTTTCGATCCGGCTTTTGCTCTCTGTTGGGACACATACTCGTATGTCCCAACAGGATCAAAAGGATTAAACAAGTTGTTAGGCTAAGCTAACATTGAAAATCTAGGCTCAATGAATTAACCTCAATAGTAATTACCAACTTGTTAAATAATTCAAAGAGATAACGATAATATTAATAAATTCAGTTTAGTGACGTGAGCTCGATTTCCTCATTTCGTTTCCCTAAATTAACGTATCAAGAACTCGTGACTAAGTCAACCAGTGGCACAAACGAACGACTAGTAACGCTAGGTCATGAGTTTAGGTAGTAATGGACCACCGTGTAGATACTACCCATGAGCTTTAACAATTTGTGTCAAAAATTAAAAACAAATTTTTGATGTAAAAATAATAAGACTTTTACATCTGAAAGATTAGAAAGGCGAAAAAAGTTGCTTTCATATCGTTTAAGTGTTTAACAAATTATTTTAAAATTGTTAGCTTGCAAAAAGAAGCCACCGAGACACTATCAGCTACCACATTAATTAAGATACATGAACGGTGCTAACAGACCATGGCAGGGGAAGGTCTCTTTTCGTCCTGAGAACGTAGTACGCAGATGAATGAAGTTGCTGGGCAAGCCCAAAGTCCGATATTTTGACGTGGTTAGGAGACTGAACTAAAATGTTGCGAGCTGCCAGGTCTCTGTGGACGATCCTTTGAGACTCCAAATAATCCATGCCCTGTAAACATCACATTCCGAGTTAGTTGTTTTCTTGAAGCTTTTTGTTTATTCCATGTGTTAACAGGTTACGCGTAAATATTTTGAAAATATGAAGTGCATTAAGTCAATGTTGTGAGAGGTATTATTCGATTTCGATGCTGCCAAATTTAAGGTACAGTGCTCAAAGTTCACTCAAATAATGCAAAATCAAGATTTGATAGAGAACACGTTTGAGTTTTGATCGACAATGGCTTAGTAGCTTGTTATCTCTGACAGGTAGTTCGTTCCTTTGTTTGTTCATCTGTTAGGAGTTATATCTTGCCACTATTATGGTCAAGCTTTAAAAAGAAATTAAAATAATTAAAACTGCAAAGCAGGAAACATGATATTAAATGAGATAAGATACTTCGGTTAAACAATTTCAACGGGAGCGAGGGTGGCAGACTGGAGTACAAAAACAGGTAAGATCATTCACAAAAAACTAAGAACTGTCGTCCGATCTCGACGATCATGAGGTCCGAGAACAGTCTTAAGCGTTTATCATTAAAAGCTTCTAACGCCACTGTACTTACCGACGCAACATCGCGGGCAAAATCGAGTAAGATGCAGTCTTCGATAGCAGGATGCTGCTGCAGGTAGGTCTTGAGGGATCCCAAAGGCAAGTACTCCATGACCATATAAAGGCGCTCATCTAGCACACTACCTCCGGTCCCTGCAGTGTTCACAGACTGACTGATCACCCCCAGCAAGCGCACGATGTTGATGTGATTCAGTACCTAAAAAGAAGAAATTACTGCAAAAATCTATAATCTGCCGTGTGACAGTCGTGTACACCTCTGCCCTGCACACTTCAATTATTCTTTCAAAGCACGCGACATTTGGTAAGTTTCAAAGGAGTGACATAGTGTGTCTACCTTTTACAAAAACTCATGCAGGATCCCACGCATTCAAAACAACCCTGTTAAAATCATTCACTTCTTTGACACTAATATTCTAAATAACATCAACATTCGTACAAAAACCTCATTGTCCTCATTTGGGTATGCAGCTGATTTCTCTAAAAGTACCTTTTAATTTTCATAATTTCTTTCCGAGTACATCTACCTAAATTCCAACATTCATTTCTATCATGACGCCATACAAGGCGTCGACAAGCCGCCGATCTTAAACTGACCTAATACTGAAATGTTACTCCCCCATTTTTTATCCCAGTACACGCTCTACTATTTGTATAAGAATTGTTCTTTTATCCAACAATTTTCCATTCGCG
Source organism: Trinorchestia longiramus (assembly GCA_006783055.1). Taxonomy (NCBI): domain Eukaryota; kingdom Metazoa; phylum Arthropoda; class Malacostraca; order Amphipoda; family Talitridae; genus Trinorchestia; species Trinorchestia longiramus. Next base: position 14,758 of record VCRD01004237.1, read on the forward strand.
ATCATGGGTCTAATACTCAGATGGACCAAGATGAATGGATATGGGTTCGTGGTTAATTGAATAGATCACCCTTTGCGGCATAGGGATAAAAGTTGTCTGGAATATACTAACCCCATTTCTCCTCATACAGAAAGAACCATACACACATTCTGTTACCATACAAGAGGTAAAAAACATCAGCCACTCTTGTATGTTTCACCACCTTTCTTGTAACTATGTAATATCCAGCCACCCAAACCAGAAAATTTTGTATAATACACTAATGTATCCACTGTATCGGTATGCAGCTCAATATTTATTGACGTTATCTCTAATAACGCGTGAAGATAGATCCTTTTCCAAGTAATCCCTGTACCTCCATTCAGATATAAGGGTCACCCCATAGCTACACATCCATGTTGTCTCTAAAGAACAATACCTGCATGATGTCCCTCTCTCGCGCCATGTCGTCCAGTTGTCCCATGACAACTTTGAGGGTCTTCACAGCAACGGGTCCATCGTTGTGTCCTCCTCCAGGAGTGCTGAGATGTCCCCGGTACACCCAGCCGTAGTTACCCTATTTCAATTTTTCCAATTAGTCGGGAAATAAAATAAAATAAGGCAATAGAAACGAGCCGTTGATACCAAATATTTGAAGGAAATATATTCAAGAGTAATAATTCAAAACGGCTGCCTTGTTAGTAAATTCCAAGTGAAGATCACGTAACAAATAGGATTTATCAAAGATGAAATGCTCCCCAATGTAAATCAGTAAAGCATTCGACACCACAAATTACCCAGGAATATACCAGGCGGTAAAATAATACGTGCCTCTCAGGGAAATTGATTTTAACCACATCAGGGACTGAAGCTACTTTTAAAAATTCGAAAACTGAAAAACTTTTCGAGAGAAAAATCAATTTAAAAATGAAAAAACACAATATCGAAGTAAACAAAATTATTCTGAAACGTACAAAGGGAAAATACGTAGAGAAGTCGGGAATTTTTTGCGCGAGTTCCTACCTTTTAAAAAATGAAAGACCCTATTTTATCTAAGTCACTATGAAGAGGGCATGTGCAGAACATGTTTGGGAACACGGCTTATCTCAATAAATAAACAGAAAGCACTACCGATAGTTAGGACATAGTTCCTTCAGATTCACGCCAATGCGTTTTTTCGTCTTGCGCACAAGAACGCTAAAACAGGCGTCTTCATAGCAGGAAGAATGAACTGAGTTAAGACTGCAAACACGCAGTGTCACACCTCTCCGACTGGCGCCTTTATTTCCACAGTAGACTTGCCCATCTTGAGCAGCTGCCCAGCCACAAGACGCCCGTCCTGTTGTGCCGTAGGTGACACCAACAGCTGACTCAGGCTCTGTCCACTGCCCAGAGATGCAAATATGATGAGTAAAATCTTGCTTACCAGCTGACTTAAGCTACTTTACCGTAGGAGTCCTTTGACAGTTATTTTTGCCCAATTCAATCAAGAAAGTTCACCATCATATTAACTCTACTTTTATTTTTCTCGTATATAAGGTAGCTGTTACACGAGAAGAGTACATTACTTTCTGAAACAGAACATTCTCAGTTCTCTTGCTCCTGAGTAACATGGAGCGATACACTTGAACACATTACAAATCTTTGTGTTACTTTTTGTGGAATTTTGGAACAGGCAATGTCTCGAATCCCCATTTGAGTTCTGCTATTGTAACTATAAATTTCCTTTCGATCACTAAGCCATCAAGGAACTATCAGTAATTAAAACCAGCCACCAATGAACAGAATGACCAATTGTTATCATTGGTCATTCGATGACGTTTCTCAATAATACACATGGAGGCATACCTTTCAGTAAACTATAAAAAAATGTATGTTTATTTGCAATCACACTAATTAAAAGCTTCTCTAGTCCGGTGACTACTACATCACTTAGAATCACATAATTCTAGGCTTTGTAATGGGTGGTATGATGGTAACTCTAACATTAGGGCGTCACGTATTTGAGTTCATTTGCAAAAATCATGACAAAAACTAATTTGCATAATAAATACGAGGGGAAAAATCCCACCAGAGCCAACTTAACCCTGAACATGAGTACAGGCGTCACTAGCCTCGGGCAAACTAAACCCATGTTCAGTGCTCCAGACTTAGGAGATAAAAAAGGATATCCGTTCGGCACAAAAGTAATTTCACTCACTTGGCAACTCGCAGCGGGTTACCATCGTGTGTGGGTGTTGTAGAGGCGAGGTGGCGGGACTGTATGGGAGGCAGCACAGGCAGGGAACTAAGACCTGCTACCAGGGAATCGGGCAGCGTGTCGACCGCCCGTGCAGCAAGGGACGGCTTCGGCAGTTGCGTCATGCGCACCTGGCACAGAAGAATGGAGTCACAGGAAACGTTTTCGGACATGTTACTCGCACGTAACATGTCCGTAACATGTCGGACATGTTACACAGATACTGAAGAACATTACACGTCCGGTCAGAAGAAAGCCCTGATCTTCATATATGAAATAATTTCAGACACAAAACGGTTTCTGTTACGAATGCATAGCATCAAATGTAGCTGAAGTAATGTCTCTCTCTATATATGAGGCACTTGGACGTATTGTGTGTGGTAACATTAGCAGTTAAGAAAAGCAAGAACAAATTATCTAAAGTTACTTTCTCGAGGGATTTTATTATTTTTGAGAAGTACACACCATGTAATTATTGTGTACCATGAGTCATTTAATCACTATGTACCAGGAGTCAAATTATATACATGCTGGTAGCTGTGCGTAATTAGTACTATTTGTACAGGGTGGCGCATAAGTAACGCACCCTTTTAAAAAATTAATAATAAATAAAGTATGACCGCAATATACACTGGGTATCTATAGACAGGATACGACATGTAAATAAACTTTAAGAGTTCCTCTATCGTTTGCAATTATCCCCATCGTTATACCTTTCATAGTTTATTTATTATTAATTTTTTAAAAGGGTGCGTTACTTATGCGCCACCCTGTATTAGTACTAATATTAATTAGTAGCAGCCTAAGACTGGACCACTTGGCTCAGCCACATTTTATTATCTATGCACAAAGGAAAGCGAGTCTTAGCAATACCTGCGCATTTGAGCCATCCCTGAGCTTGAGGCTTGTGTAGTAGAGGGACACTTCCACCTGACCACCATCCACCGCTTCATCCTCGTCTAGGCCGTTAACATCCACCAGGGTTCTGTCGCTGTATGCGTTCGGCAGCGTCGTCGTGGTTGTGTCCACTGAATCTGTTTCGTGTCCACCGAAACAGTTACAATATTTACATGTGTAACAGACCTCGCCGTATTATCTGATCTGATCTTATAACTCAAAGTTAAACACATATAAAATTCAGTTGAAATTAGCCCCTTGGAGTTTGAAGGATAAGCCAACAAAATTAATGGGATAAATAGAAAATGTTTTAGTTATTTAATGGAATAAGAGTTTATTTCTACAATTAAATTCTGATTTGATTGCAAATGTATAATTCAAAAATGATAAATAAAGCTATGTATAAGTAAAGTACAGGCTGAGTGGGAACCTTTCAAGGCAGAATCGAGTTCCGGCGACTGGCGAGCGTAGAGAGAATTTTCTGCACTTTGTCTGTTGGTGGCAGGTCGCACCGAGCTGTACGTCGTGGCTGAAATAAATAACATACATTAAGAAACAATAAAACAACTAAATGGATCACTAGTGTAGCCCCAAAAATTAATGAAGACCATCAATTACACACAGGCCGCCAAAGACACAATGTAGACGTCCTTAATATAAAGTGTAGTAATTGCCTCAATAGACTACTACAAGGAAAGAACAGAATAATGACCGTTTGTTTGAGATAATAATGATCTTGTACTTCAATAAGTATCTAGACCACTAATAAAACTATAGGATATTACTTAAGTCAAAATTTCTGCTTCATGAAAGTTTCTAGCAACAAGGGAAATGTGGAAGGATATTGTGGTTGACAGCCGGCATGGTTCAAGATTTTACAAAAATTTTCATGACACTCGGGAGGGTTAATGAAGTTACCTGAAACTGGTTCATCGTCAGCACCATCTTCGCTGATGGAGCTATACGCGTGGTGTCGTCGTGAGTTGAACACTGGAATAAAAGATATGAGTTAATTGGCCTAAAATTATAACTTATCAGGTGCTGCACGAAGTTTTCAGTTATGCCAATCACAGAGTGCATGTTATAAGGTTCAGGGAAATAATTGAATAATCTCAAATGCTTCTGAACGCTTAAGAGAACCAGCTAAATATAAGATACCTGTCGCATCGAAAGTAAAATCATAAGGTACATAACAATAAATAAAAATTCTCAATCGAATAAGCAAAACTTTAGCTCACTAAATTAAAGTACAATAATTTCAAGACGTTTACCTACATCATGTAAGGTTTTAACATCGTCCACACACAACATAGATATCACAATAAAACATCATCAATATGAGGTACGATTTGAGATCATGAAAGCACAGTAGCATAATTAGGTACGAAGATCAAAATGTCACGCTCTGTCGATAAGAGTAAGAAAAATACACTGACACTAAGGGCGCACCTTGGTACAAGATCTGGAAGGTGTCTCGCATGATTGTCTGAGGCTGACGACGAGCAGCAGGATCTGGGGACCAGCACCTCAACATGATCTGCCCAGGACACCATATTACAACCACAACTGATGACAGATTTAAAATATTTCTTAACACAAAAAAATGTAACACTCAATGACGTGATGAAGTTTCTTCAAATAATTTGTCGTTAAAGTGGAATTTATTGACTATCATCAAATAACTATTAAGGATAATTTTTATCATTTTTATTTGCAATAATGAGGTTCATTTGTAAATGAGGTTCAACACGTTGACTACGTGTTGGTACAAATGTACACAACTAGGCATATTATTTGAACTGCAATTTGAACAACCGTAGGCAACGTATTACTGAATAAAAACATTAATTCTCAATTAGGAAAGTTTATGCAATCTTGTTTGCTAGTTATAGATTGAAATTTTAAGCTTTAGTAGACGTTGCAGACCACCAGACAGATCACACACGCTCTTTTAACGTTCATCATTTATATTGACTTTTATTACGAACCTTTATATTTTAAGCCATGAAATGGACTCTTAAATATTGTGATGCAGACCTCCTCAAACAAATCTATATCAATTCATGACGCCAGAAGCCCAAGAAAATCAAGACATTCCTGTGCAACAAATCTGTGAGTTCTCCCATGTACCAACTTCCAGCTCATATGCAAGATTGTACAATAAATATCAATACTAACCAAATGTTCTGAAACTTTGAATTCATATCTCCGTGCTATTGCTGTGGTTTTCTCCAAGGTTTCACAAGTGATACTTTACACAAACGTACCGCTTTCCAATTCTGTACGCTGTGATTACACTTAAATGCCTAGGTGACATTCTCGTTCTCCGAGCCTTACAATAAACAAGCTTTCAATGTATTTATTTATTTAATTTAGGTTGTGCATAAATTCCTCCTAGATAATTAACATGTCCATATGAGCTTACGTTGTATGGCACTTTAATGTTCACTATACAAAACACATTATAATATATTATATAATATCTATATATGAATTTAATAAATGCACAAGAATGCTGAATAAATATTCACATACCAAACACGAAATGGACACAATTGTGTAGTTAGGCATGAACATATATTTTTTTAATAAGATGGTTGTAGGAACTGCCTTATTTTTATTCCTAGAACAGAAGAACTTTAACTCATACAGGTTACACAGTTACTTGTGCTGAGCGTACACTAAGTACATACAGAGAACATCCCTACCTGGTACATTTCTCCAGGACACCTCTGCGGACAAGGGAGCACGAGGCCGGCAGCGTACAGGGAACGAATAGCATCAACGTCTCCACCTGATTCAAAGCGTCAACATTACGTAAGTAATCTAAAGTACATGGTGCGGCAACACACCTTGTTTTAAAGGAACTTCCTTCGAAACAAGGAAGTTATGTTGCAGCACCATGTACAATGGTTAGTTCAACCAGCTGAACAATAACGTAGGGAAGCTTTGTAACATTGTGAGTAAAATTTAATCGAAAAAACAAATTGCCATCATCCCGAGACTGATGTATTCTTTTTCTTTCTTCGAATGAAGAAGTCACGTCTTTGACCATCAATTGAGGTGTTGCGTGCCACAAGGGCGAAGATGCCAAACACAAGTTTTGAGTAATCGTCATCCAAGGTTTTCAAAATGGAAATTCCCATAATATAATTGTGTTCATATCAATGACAAACAGTATCGGTTAGCTGACGCTGCCAATAAATCAAGCTCGGCTGTGAGATTTCGGTACCATGCAAAACGGATTTTTTTAAAAGGCGTCTGTGCCACGGAGCACCTCAATTAATACACACAGAGCCACTACAAAATGGATTTAAGTACTTCATATTTCTCAATAAATTAAATAATAAATGAAATGTCAAATATGAATTAAACGCAACTATTCAGTTACTGTTACCTATCTCCGGAAATATTAAACTCCTATTAGCTATTCACTTAGTCAATTTACCCCCTTGAAGTAATCCGTAGAGATCTATTAAATTTTCAGCTTCAACACAGCTAGTACAAAGTAATGAACATTATTCACATCGAAAATTACACAATATACGTAGTTCAGCATACAGCAAGAAGTTACCTCCGTCCTGTGAGTCATACTAGGTTAGTAGTTTACACAACAATACGTTGAAATGACACTACACATTTATTGCTCTCTGTTTCTTAGAACAATTAGGGAATTCGTACTCGAGAACACTGACGTTTGTGATGAAGAGAATTTTCAGTCTATTGTTTCTACAAATGATGGGTACGTTTAGTCTCAAATGGGTGCACTATTGCCAGCACTGAATTGTGCAAAACTTTGTAAGGTCGATAGTATGCAGCACGCTAAAACCAATTTTCAACATCCTGTCTATCACTGATCTTCGAGTGTTCACAATCTATCATTAACCTTTCAGTGGCCACTGTCCTTCACTAACCTTTCAGCGGCGACTGTCCTTCACTAACCTTTCAGCGGCGACTGTCCTTCACTAACCTTTTAGTGGCCACTGTCCTTCACTAACCTTTTAGCGGCCACTGTTCTTCACTAACCTTTCAGCAGCCACTGTCCTTCACTAACCTTTCAGCGGCCACTGTCCTTCACTAACCTTTCAGTGGCCACTGTCCTTCACTGAAGATCTGCCATGCAGTAGTAGCGAAGGCCCACACGTCCGTCGACGGATCCTGCTTGGAGGAGGGTGGATGGTCGTGATGCTCTCGAGCGATCCAATGAATGCATGACTCGTCGACCACAGAGTCGCCTGGCTCGCTCAGTTTCACCTGCCACAGTAAAACGCGATCACAAATGTTGTCTCTGCTCGTTGTACAAACCTGAAGATTTAATGCTGGTTGAGGACATCTTTATATTCAGTTAATTCGTCAAGCATATAATCTACAGATCATTACCCGGTAAACTTTAATTTTCAATAGGTTATTAATGAATAGAAGCACTCACGACAAACTGATTCTCCTCATGGCTGGCGACAAGAAGTGAGTGGCAGCGGATGTTGTTGTGTTGGATGTCATGTTGGCTCAGAAAGTAGAGAGCCTTCGCCAAGTGCGTTACTGCCTCCAGCAGGTCAATCTGATCAAATAAATGAAGAGTTTCAATGCTTTCATAGTACCAGGATTTCCGGAACTGCTCCAAAGAAACGTAACATCTCTCAAGGGAAAACACTATCTGTTTTGAGGTTGCAATGCAGTTAAGCCACACAGGATTGCTGTGTACTGCCATGTCCAGAACACAGGTGTGTAATTACGAGCACATAAAATTTATAGATAAATCTTAACACGTTGAGTGCGATACGACCCACCGGTGGGTCGTTGCTGATTACCATCT
>VCRD01004237.1:23147-43178 GCA_006783055.1 Trinorchestia longiramus
TCGCCGAGAAAAAATTGAATGCTATACCGTTCAACTTCGGCAACTTCAATACGCTAATTATTCTATCACAAAACGTATTAGAGGAAGGAACACGAGTTAAAACATAAGCAATAAAGTTTTCAGGATGAATTCTACTGACAAACATTTTAGTCCACAACTACCTAGCTGAAATAAAGTAAACTTGATGTTGACTACACATACGCCGAACAATTTTTACAGGAGTACCTCGCTTCATTTCATCAATCAGAATAAAACAAAAATTACAGATCCTCTAATGATTACGAAAAACGCCAGTATTTGAACGAGTTCTATTGTCTCTTTTCTTGCAAATAATTCATGAAAGAACATTTTTGCATTTTTATCTATGATACGAAATTAAACAAAACTTCTCTAACACATAAATTTCATATAGGGCATGGGATTGCGTGAAATCAACTCGACCCTCATTAAACTTAGCTAACTTGTATCGTATATTAATGTATAGTCAACACACAAACAATGAAAAACAACAATGAACTGAAAAATCCTTTTGAGGAGTAATGAATATTTCATTTATTTGTCATCACACCTAAGTTCATTTTACTAACCACTCTGAGCTGCTTCTCGTAGGTCTGAAGGTATACGTCGAGAGGACCTAGAGGCACCCACTCCATGACTGCAGCGAGAGGTCTGAGAGTGATGCCCAGCATCTGTGCCACCGCATCACAGTCGTTTAGTTTGATCCACACATCACACATGCTTAGGAACCGAGATTGGTGCTCCCGAGTCCAATCTGGGGGAACCTGTGAAATAAAATTTACTGGTACAATTTTTGCAATAATCCGTGAACAAAGAATGTTTCCTTCATAGGTTACCCTGAGATAAAAATGTGTTCGCAGGAAATCAAAGACTGAGCACAATACGCAGGCTTGGTTCATCCGCACCACACAACCAGGCATGGGAAAGACGTTTTTCTCTTTCATTTGGTCTTGCACTTGAAGTTTCAATGCTAGTATGGGCCTCACCTTAACAGCGTAGTGCTTGGCATCATCAGAAGCCTTGCGGGCGCACATGATGTTGTAGAAGGAGCCTCTTATCACCTTTGAGCCTTCTGCAGCAATGAAGGATTCAAAGCGAAATATCTGAAACACAAAATAAAATATTAGGGATTGCAGTGAAAGTTGTTCACTAAGACTCTACGTCTTAGTGAACTCTAAGACTCTACCTTAATTGAATACAATAGCATCAAATATGACACGACCCACAATGAAGCTACAATAACTGTGACGACTTCATTGAATACATTATTGTCATTAATGGATTCATTATTTCTACGGCAAACTTGTGAGAGCTTATGCGCATTATACAGAAATGAATAAAGATCTAGAGGATCAAATGGAGTAAGCCCAGCACCAACTGCATTGCACAGGAAAGCACCAGAGTTTTAATACAGAACACTAGCGCCCCCTGCAATACACAAATAATCTTCATCATAACATTTACACCAAAATTTATCAATTGAATAACCCTCACCACCAGCATTACCCAAGAAAGTAAAGGGCTTTTAATGCAGTACGCCCCCAGCAGCTGTACGGAGAAGAGAGATCAAGGCTGTGAGGAGCCACTAAAAGACCCACCTTAGGACCCTGGTCCTGCTCCTGGTTGTCCGGCACCTGCCCCTCACCACAACACAACAGCAGCAGCTCGGGCTTGTCATAGTCTGATGGAGGCAACAATCTCGACAGCTTCACCTAGAGCATATAATAAATTCTCGTTACTTTGTGAGTTTTTTCAACGTTGATGTTTGTTTCGTTGATCTACAAGGACTATTCTAAAACAGAAAATTAAGATTAGGGTAGGGCATGAAAAACTTAAATTGTGGATCAAGTGGTATATTTTTCCTTTTAAACTATAAGACAAATTCATGCCAAACATAACCCTTTCGCGCCGATTCTTGAAATTTGATGGGACACATTATCCCCGTCGGCGCAAAATGGATAAAGTGTACCTCCCAATTTTTCCAAACGATTAAGTACTCAAAAGCATCTAAACCTGGAACAAAATTTGGCAATTCTCAATGGTTACCACAGCTACAGTGGAGATAAATCTGCTGTTCACAAGTGTGAAGAAAAAGAATACATTTGCCTTAGTAGAGCACGGACCACAGGAAGGAGAAAGTAATTTACCTGCAATCGTTTAAACTTATGAAACTATTTAATCCAAATTTTGTACCTTTCCCAAACTATCCACTTACGTTACCAATAAAGTAGCAATATTAGCAGAGAGTAATATCGTTTGAGGTCTCACAATTCAAATATCAGTCCATAAATGACGTCACCATAGTAATAATACAGTACAAAGTTATTATCATTATCACTATTATTATTATTACAAAATTCCTGGTTTAACACGTTGACTCCTAAGTGGTATGTGTACCACTGAGGTTAGGTTCTGTAATTTTTTCAGATCCTTCTAGTAACTATGCGTACAAAGTGAAGTTTTACACCAATCAGGCAATCGGAGGCAACGTGTTAACCAACAGCTAAATAGATGTTATTTTGGCCAGACATGCAAGTAAACTAAGGCTCCTGTCCACCTGATTATCCAACACTCCAGAGATTTAAATATGGCCATTTCCAGAGGTAGTTGTTTCTGGTAGAAGCGAACATAGCCCGTAACTTATCTGTAGCGGAAATTATGAAACGTGGGAACATTTTTTTTTGTTTGAAAAAAGAATAAGTGACAAAAATGTAAGCCATTATTTTACGCGTTCTTTGAAACCTAAAATTAGTTATATGTATCCTACAATATCTATGCACTTTAAGCATGAAAAAAATTATCCTTCTTTGATAAGAAACTTGTCTTCAGCAAGAACTGGGGAAAAAATGCTACTTGCAACGAAGCTAAGTCAATTCTATTCAAGAGAAAAAGGCTAAAAAATTATTTGAACACAAGTGAACCTTCTTTATTTTACTTCTCGAAGATAGAGACTTTTAATTAGGGGTCTCCTACAGAACCAAGCGCAGTTACTGTTCGTGCTTGCAGTAATGTTATTCCTACCATATAAAGCGCAAAAATGTTCAGAAGCGCAAAATCAGAATGAAGAAAGTACATCAACTGCACTCGTACAACTAATTGGCTACAGGACAGCATTTTGAGCGTCTAGGATACAGTTAAATTGAGGCAAGTAGTTAACTTCGTATTTCTGATAAGGAAATTTAACTTTCTCCTAGTTGGTCTCCAAACCAGACCTGCGGTGCCCGTCGTCGGTTGCTGGGAGATGACCCGTTCACAACGCCTTCAGTAGCAGCAGCAGGCGACGCTAGGGGCGGCCCTCCAGGCTTGCTGTGCAGATGGAGCCCCTTCTCCTGGATGTCGCTGTCACAAGACTGGATGCTGTGGGCCGGGGAGTTAGAAAAAGTGGGCTTGAGGGAGACGGCAGAGTTGGGTTTTCCATCATCGTCATCCAGTGGCTCAGTGTTCTTGCCAGCATCTATCAAGAACTTGATCAAGGATTGCAGAGACTCAAATGCCTGGTCCACTCCAGCATCTTTTATGTTGAACTGAAAAAATGGATAATGATTTTGACGAAAAAGCAAAAGTTGAATTCAAGCTAATAATAAAGAAGATTAGTACCAAAGAATTTTTAAAAAAGGCATAAAGTGTATGGCAACTTGTAAATTACGTACTATGTCAGATGTAATATTGTCCTATTGTTGTTATTATCGAAAATAATTTTACTATTGATCCAGAACATCTGTATCGTAGCAAGTTTGAGGTGCTGTCTGCACGATATCAGTCCAAGGGTTCAAATTGCTAACTGTAAACAGATTTTTCCTGCTGACACCACATAATGCTCGTTCCAACTCACGACTAGAATAGATTTAATGAGCTGGAATAAGTACGAGCGGAGGAATTGGGAGTATCTCTCCAAAATGAACGTTCCTATAGCCAGTTACCTCCCTGAACTTGGGTGGAAATTCTATTGTACACTTCACATAATAATGGGAAATAAAATAATGAGTAAATAATAGGAATATTTCTGACGGATTTGTTTTAAATTAATGGCTATACTGAAGGATTAGGACGCTCCATGTTCCAGGAGCTTGCAGACTTTGCAACAGCTTCAGCAGTAAAGAGAGGAGTAAAGCAAATGAATGCCTGACTGGCATACTCGTCATCTACGAAATACTAGTGCAATATAAATCTGAGACCCACTAACCTTATAATAAAACCCACATCAGATTAATACAAGTAGAGCTACTGAATTTGCTCCAAGTAACAAATTCCTTGTAAAAGCACACAAGCTAGGAAATGGTCCCAAGCATATCGCTAGCCCGAGAGGCAAAGTTTACCATAAAAAAAGGCATTTTTACCTTGACATATACATGAAAATTCATCAAAGTCCAAGAAGCGATCTGCTAACTTCGCTACTTTGCAAGCAAATGAGAAGCAGCAGTATTTTAATTACATCTCCACGTAGAGGACAAAGAAATACTCAAGACACTGACCTCGCCATCGTGCGAGTAAATGGAATAGGTTTTGATGGGCGACTTCTTGTCGACGAACACATCGAGTTTGTAGCGGTGGTGGTGACGTGATGACTGTCGCAGCAACCCAACACCAGACTCCCCTCGGCATCGGCTCTGTAGTTTGCTGTGCGCGAACTGCCACCTGCAATAGAACCACTTCGTGCACTACAAGATCCTCTATGCTTCATACCGTAACGAGTTCTTTGATGAGACATCCTTAAAGAGAAACTAGGTGTATTGTTTCGTAAATATTTGGTATATTTTTATTTGACCGGCCTTAAACATAAGACCAGGGACACATAGTGCAATTTTATTCAATTTCTACACTATAAGCTAAAAGAATTCATGACCGAACCCGACAGGGCCGTGGCATTTGTTTTTCTTGAGCTGAGCGAGACTGGGAGCAGGGACTTCCTTGCACAGATCGAAGGTCCAGCGTTTGAACAGCCGGTAGTAGCCGGACACGCAGCTCACAAACGATAAGAGGCTCTGCACGTTGGGCATATGGAAGTATAGGGGCACTCCGCTCTGTCTGCACACCTCCAGAGTGAGGTGCCTGGCGCTGTTTGAGATCACCACCAGCTCCTCCAACGTGCACAGGTGCGCCCAGCCCTACAACAAAATAAACACGATTATTTACGCTCTTAAATTCACCGAGCTTGTGTATACTATTCCATATTCTATAGGAAGCAGCTGCAGAAAAGTAAGCAGAGAGGTGAGCCCGTCCATCCTTCAAGTTATGTATGCATACAGAATGACATGCAAGTGATTCATAATATTACATAGCTTATTCTAAATTAACATCTGTAAGTATTCTTATTACTTGATATTAATGAATTCCAATTTGTATTTAAATATCTGCACATTATCCTAAGCACTCGTCAACTAAGGACCTCCAGTTGAAGTAAAAAATACTAGGCTGCGGTTCTCATCCTTATCTGTCATCAAACTTTAACAAGCAACCAATAGTTCCTCAGTAGACAACTATAGAATGCACAAACTCTAGTACCGTATGAGCTCTCAATAGGATCCTTGGTGTCCCACACATACCTTGCACAAACACTACCTATTTTTCTCCTCTCAGTGATGCTGGACAAGGTAGATATTCTGCAGATATAAAGAGTTGGGTCATGTTATTGCGGAATACATTCACAAAATGAAGCTGCAATTTCATTTAATTGTAAAATGCTTTCTTGCCTTGCAAAATATGTTGTCCTCTGATATGACGAATTAGATTTAAAATCACTGCATTTATCAAAATAAACATTTCATATTTCTCTACCATGCAAGTCTTTTCGAAAGTTCTTTATTCTTTCTCTCAGCATGAATAAAGCAAACAAACTAGAGATGTTTCATCCATAAGATACACCACGGCTAAATAATGATATACTTTTGCATAAAGACCCAACCCTATGTAATTGCCGTTATATTAGTAGTAAGCTTTCCAGAAGCATTTAAGGAAACATTTACACAATCCGAGCACCTATGAGCACAAATACTTGGAGTCCAAATCTCTACACTTAGATTAATAAGTTAGTAGTCTGAAGAATTTAATGCTCACCCCTTTCTTGCACTTGGAGACCCTAAGTCCAGGCTGCCTAGCATGGAAGGGGGCCACCATGACCCTGACAGCGGTGGCAGTCTCTTCCAGCCTCTCACACAGGAACTCCTCCACGCCCACCAGCCCCCTGCTGTCACTCTCCACTCCCTCACACAGCTCTGCCATGCACTCTGATGCCTGAAAAAGTTGCAGTTTCTTAAATGTTGCTCATATACATCGAGAAATCATAGGAAACTTAAATTAGAATTCCAATATCATTCTCTATAATTGTTTGTCTAAATTAATGGACCAGTAAAGTTGTGAGTTTAACAAAGAGTTGTATGTCCACACACAGGGGTGATAACTTTTTGGCTTTTAAATTGAATGAAAGTAATCAAAAAGACATAAGCAATAGACTCCAATAAAAATATAATCATATGTATTTACTATAAACGCTTCCATAAATGATGACTGAACACTGCAACCTAATTACATGGACATGTTCTGCTGTACATGACTCGTTCACTTCAACTCATGTCAACTATGAAATAGCTAATTATCATTAACATATTGAACCATGCTATGGATAGCAATTAATTCTATACTATTAATCAACTTAGATGTCAATCTTACTTTTACACCAACTGACCTAGTAAGCCAAAAAAGAATATAGTGGTACAACTTTTAAATCATGTAGTAGTACTAAGCATAACTTATGAAGGGAAGTGCTAGCAATCAAGTTGACATAAAGGTTACAGATGAAGCTGAGACTTATATACTCAGAAGGATCTTTAGCAGTGCAATAATTGTTTGGTTACTTTTGAGCTTAGGTAACAATACACGATTTAATCTATGTATGAATAGTTTATTAGTGGCATAAATATCTCTTACAATGAAGTAAGTTCTAATAACTAACATGATATTAATGAACTTAGTTATTTTATTCAATGATATACCTAGTTGAAGTTCCATCCAATTAGGAACATAAATAACATAATTCAACTATGAACCTAAATAATATATTATTCACTTATGAACGTAGTTAATGTTTTGTTCGATTATTCCTTTGTGTCCACAAACTAAATAAATTTCAACATTCTCAACCACAGCTATGCTAAATCTCTTGTTGCAACACATTAGAAGCCAAGTATGTTAATACTTATGTATTTCTCAACTCTATATGTACAACCAGCATTCCCAAACTACATTAGAAATAATTCAGTTTAGTTCCACATTGTAAATGTTAGGGTCACATTCAAATGTTTCATGCACAATTAAAGAGTGATATTTTTCTCAATATTTCGTTTGCACAAAGAAGAACTCGGTGTGTATAAGGTTAAATTGATAATATTAAGATTTTCAAGGCAGTCTTTGCTATCATTCTAGCATATTAATAAGAAATGCACAATTGACAATGCATATCTCTTCCCGACAATGAAAAATTTGGTCGGTCAGAGGATAATATTCTGCAAGCAAACATTTTTTGAATAAATAAAACTACGCATAGAAGTAATGCAGATTGTACTGTTTATTACAATGAAAAGAATATCAATTAAAATTGGATAAGATAATAATATTGCCTCTCCATATAGATAACATCAATGCACATATATATAACCTTACTGATCATCATCAACCCTTCCTCCACAGTGACAAAAAGCAATGGTATAAATTATACTAGATTTTTTTTCCTTTCAATAAAATACGATAGCCATGTATAGATAAATTATTCTGCATGTATCAAAAAAGGCTTGTCAGTCCTCTCATTCTTAAAATTTTTTTGTCACCATTGAAAAAAAAAGGTCATACTTGATTGTCACCTGGCTAATCAAGGGTCATGCAAGAGGAACCAACCCTCTATAACAAGACCCTTCAGCACAAGTTAGCAGCTCAGTTTGGAATACTGCATCTTAACCAACTTTATCAACAAGAAGATTAGTAAAAAGCTTAAGTTATAATCAAAATAATGGAAACTGGTCGTACCTTTTCTAAGTACTTGCGCCTTATGAAACTTGGCAAGGCTGTGGCAGTGTCAACTTGCAGTCTCTCTACGTGCCTCTTGACATTGTACCTCTTGAGTGGGTAGTTCAGAGAGGGGGGCATGAACTCTTTTATCTCTACCCTGTTAAGTTTCACATCTGAAAAAGTGACAATTTTTTAGTAAGGAGCACTCAATTTATTTTAATTTTCAAAATATATTCACAAAATATGACAATAGAAATAAAACTGAGATCTGATGCCAATAGTTTCAAAGGTGTACACTTTAAATTTAAAATTAGATGTATAATTGAATGTGCTAAAGTTTTGATAGTTGGCCTCTCAACTCATACTGTAGGATAATAAACAAGAATTGATGCCACTAAAATGATGTGCCAAATGTAGCTCACTACAAGAATTGTCTCTCAACTCGGCTAGATCTCTAATTCCAGATGGCTCCCAAATACATACATTTACTTTTAAGTCACTTCAGAATATATGTTCATAACATTATTTTTTCTTCACTAAATTTTTTTACTTTTATTACAGCATAAGTAATTTTAGATTTATATTTCAGATGAAGAAACTTATTATGACTAAGAAAATGCTTGATTCTTAACTTGCACACAGAGATTTTAAAACCTTTCTCCATCTCTGAAGAGGGTACACATTTGTCCTAGATTTGTCAATTTCTTTTGGATTTGGAGCAAAATTTTACATCATACATCAATTTATATTTTATTGTAGGAAATGTGCAACTATATTTCTTCAAAAGGTCACCTTATAAAAGAACAATGCCTTGAAATATTTCTGAATCATTGTTACAGCCCAATCTTTACTTGTGTATTGCAGCATTACAATTCCATTTAATTCAGCCAAGTATTTTTGCAGGAAAAACACTTTTCATTTCTATATTAAGTATTAACATTTGAATATTTATTTCTAAACATTTTTACTATTAATTTAACAATTTTCATAGTTGAAAAATTATTAATTAGATATGAGAAAGACACTCACTCTCTGCTAGCATATGGTGCAGGATGTCCGTTACAACAAGACCCATGCTGTCCTCATTTGAGAATGTGAACTCCTCCAGCAAATGATCCTCCCGTACCTAGGATATAAAGAAATACCAGCATGGTTTGAACTAGCTACTTATGTTCAATTGAGAACTATGGGTCTCATAGCCAAAGCAAAGAATGTGATGTGTATGTAAAATCACCACTTTATGGTTACTTTTTAGTTTCTTCTTCATATACATGATTTTCTGAGTAAATGTAGGCTTCATGAAAGGAAAGGACAAAAAACATTTGAATATTTTGTACACAAACATATAATTAAAAAATTATTATTTTTGAAAGACTTCTTCAACATACAGTAATAGAATGAAGGTAATATCATGAAGTTACAATTATTAATGCCTAAGAATTAAGCACAAGTAGGATATCTATTTATCTAAACATGCCCATCTTAGGTAAGATACATGATTTATCCACTGAAATTATATTTCTTGTTACATCCCAATGTACATTTTCTCTCAAAGCCCCATCCATCTATCCATGGGGGATTATTGATTTTGAGTTGGTGTTACTCATCAATCTCCATATGCTCAATGTATGTCAACACCTTAACAGATCTAAACACTTGCATCCTTCCCTGTTCTCTCATTCATCAAGTTGTCTAATTTAAACCAAATATTTAAGTTCCCTGCCAATACATTTAGCTTCTCTATTAAGACAAGATGTGGAAAAGAAAAAATAGTACAAAAATCACTTTCTTGCATGTTACACTTTCAAGCTTTTACATTTCAGTGATCCACTTTAAAGTCTTTCATGTCAAGGAATTCTTTCCTACTTGGTTACTTAATACCTTTCCTAACCTCCTAGAATACAAAACAAAACTGCTCATAAAATTTCTCTCTATGAATCTCTCCAACCTTATATTGATTCCTTTCAGTTTCTCATCACTTCAATTTCTTAATGGTTACACATACTTCAATTTATTCTAAATATTTTAAGGCACAATCAGGAAGTCCTTCCTATGTCAGCCACTATTTTACAACTTTTTTTTGTCAAGCAAACAGGCCTTCACTATCGCCAAAAATAAATTAACATAAAACATTTGAAACACAATACTTTACATTTTGAGATCTGTACCTTACATCATAGCAATTCACCTCTCAAACTGAATCATGCAGATACACATTAAATAGGAACAGCAACTGGGCACATCTCTATCTCAAATTCACACACACAGAAATCCAGTTATGCAGACTCATAAATAAAAGGACAATATAGGTGACCCTGGAGCACTAAACATGGGAACATGGGTATAGATATCACTAGCCTCAGGCAAACTATACCCATGTTCAGTGCTCCAGGGATAATTTAATGCAACATCAAAACTTGCTGTAATCAACGAAGGCTCAGAAACAATGAAAAGCCAAGACCTGGCAAAATGCCATACATACCTGATAAAATACATACTTGAAGGCCTCTTCATCCAACAACTCCAGATCCATCAATGAGTGAGGCATGAATCGGAGGCGTAATTGAACGCTGAGGGCCTGGGAATCCAACAGGTTCAAAATTTTAGTATCATATCTATAATTTAGTGTATTTTTAAAAATTTGTTAGCATACATTCAAATACATTAGAAATATTTGTTTCTTTATTTATGTACATTGGTTAATGTGTTACTACAAACTTTCATTCCTATATCAAGATATTCCAGTACCACAATAATTAGTAGAGAATATAACACTCACTCCCTTATGCCAGTCTGGCACATAGGACCAGCAACAAAGACAGGAGTGGTGAATAATAAGACTATACAGAAACTAAGTTATGTTTTATTCTTTGTTGATTAACATGTTACCAACTATTTTTATTTTCTAAGTATAATTGAATATTCAATGGCAATACTGTATCAGTAAAAATAATACAAAATATAAACTTTGGTTTCTCTAAAATAAACATACATAGTATTTTTTACAAAGGGATGTATTGATGGGTCACATTCCAGCAAATAAATATACAGTTGGACCCACCACTAAGTTCAGATAGGTGACAGTCAAAAATAAGGAAAAAACACCAAAATACATAGACCAAACATTTTTAGTTTAGCTTTTATAATCCATGATAGTAGCTCAAAATTACACGAAAGGAGAAAACTCGTTTAATTATAAAATGAAATTTTTATAACCAATAGCCTTTAAGGCAGATTGTTATGCTTACTCTTGAAACACCCATAATCACAATGCACAACAACAGAATAATAACTTACTTCAGCAGGAAGCTGACTAAGAAGCTGCGAAGGTGCCAGCCAAAATTTACTGGATTTAATCCTGAGTCCAAACAAGGTTGTTGTTACAGGCTGAATCTTGAGATCTTCCACCAACTTGGACACCACATTTTCAACAGTGATATATTGTGCAGGATTGAATTCCACAAGACTAGGACCCTTTACAGAGCCTGGACAGAAGTGGACAGCTAACATCTTAAATAATTTTGAGTAAACTATTAAAACATACACTTACAACAAATTCTGACCAAATCATCTGAAAATTGGGAGAAAAAATGCACAATTTTAAAATTAACTTCTTTAAAATTAGTATTGACTAGAACACTTAATCTTCAGAAAATAACTAAAGGTCTATAAATTTCATAAGTACAAAGTAGTTAATTCAGTGACTTGTTAAATAACAGGGCTCTACAATTCTCTATGACCATCCACATTGGCCTCAACTTGTAATTGCTCCAAGGTTAGAAAAAATGTTTGCCACCCCACCACTAATGATGTATTGCACAGCCCATCAATAATAACATTTTCAAATGATTTAATCAGCACTTACCACTTTTATGAAGTCCCATCTGTTCATCAGTAACTGAAGACAGTGCTTACTTTGTACAAAATAAATTCTAAAAAATAAACTTTAAAAGGGTAATTTAGTCTCTGAAGTATAATATATTTCAAATTTTATAACTTCACTGTACATATGATCTATTTGAATTGGGTCTTCCCATTAGCTATGGATGTAAAATATTTTGGCTATGACAACAAAGTAAAAAATATTCTACCATTGAGAGCCCTGTAATTTCAGCTGTCAACATCATTAATTCATTAGAGTTGAGCTGCTACCTAAATATCTTCCATAAAAATTATTCCTAAAGAGAATATTTAAGCCTTCAATTTCTTCTCCTATGTTGTTTACTGGGGCTTTAAATATTTGTCCATGAAACTTCAGTTTTTTTCCATAAGAAAGCCTTCAAATAGATGTCAAGGACTGAGTAGAGCATATGTTATAGATCAGATTCACAGCAATTAAATTTTGACCAATGTATTATTTATGAAATATAATTGGTCTGCTGTTTCTATCTATATTTTTGAAGACAAAATCTACATAAAGTTCAAAAAGCAAATTTAATAAAATTATGCACGAGTCTCTGAGGTATCCCCAAGACAGTACAATACATAGATAATAAATCTCTACTAGGGTCCAGCCTGGAGCTTCCCGAGACCAAAAGGCAAAAGGAAGAACTGGTGTGACAGTCACACAGAGTGTTGCATTACATTGAGGTATTTGAGGCAGTTCATGCCATAAGGATGAAGAAACTACCAGCTAAAAAAATTCATTTTCTATGGTACTGGAATTTGACAGCCAGGCTAGATGTAGTATTTAATATACAAAATTAAATCAAAGATAAAATAATATGTACATAATTATATTATAAAAATTTTCATTTTGAGAACTTTGCACAGTAATTCCTCAAAACTTGTTTTTGGAATCTACAACCCAGTGGCACATAATGCCTCATATGCTCCTGCAAAAAAAACAATGTAGATAACTCTCACAATAAAAAAAACAGGAGTAATTTTATTGAGGTATTTAAATAATGCAGGGCTATGAAGGATTACACAGAGATACATTTTTTGTTCTGGAGTCTATAAGAACAGAAGATCATAGTTTGAAAATTTACTAAATTTTGATCAAAATTCAACATCAAAAAATTAATATTCTACCAAAGCATAATAGAAGACAGGAATAACATCAGTGAGGAAAATGCAATTGCAATTTCTCATAATGTGTTAATTAACTCCTGTAGGCAGGACTTTGATGAGAATAATGTTAAACCACACACAAATATAAGAAACAACTACCATCACAAAAAGGAGTCTACAAAATCCAATATACAGGAGCTGCCTAGGGAGCTATTATCAGCCTGTTGCTCTAGCACACAGTTTTTTTTAAAATATAAAATTAGTACCAATAGAGTTCAGTCAATTTATTATACTATGGTTAGTGCATAATTTATTGACTGCAGCTCTCTACAAGTAATCTCAACAGTGCTACATGCTGAATTTCAAACTTGTGTAATTTGTTCACATACACAAAGTAAACTTGAAAGAGAGGGTAAATGAGAGTAAGAGCCTTCATTACAGCCTTCAATTCTCTCTAAAATACACACATACATCACTTAGACTTAGATTTGAAGGCCAATCTTAGGCTGGGGCCTTTGTAAATGCCTTTAATTCCCTCTAATACACACATACATACAACAGGGTGGCATCCCAGAGTTTTTCTCTTATGAGCCAGGGTGGTTTAACACGTTGACTCCGAAGTGGTACGTATGTGTACCACTTAGGATAGTTTGTGTAATTTTTTCAGATCCTTCTAGTGACTATGCATACAAAGTGAAGTTTTACACCAGTCAGACAATTGGAGGCAACGTGTTAAACTACTTCCTCTAGGGCCACCGGCCACCCTGAGTCATTCAATATCAAAAGAACCACCCAAGTGAGGGAAATACTGGAAGATCTACCTTGTTATAAATAGCCCTACATGCTTAGCAGGTAGTCACATTTTAGTCAAGGAAACTGACTATTCGACATCAATTTCGCTTATTCCATGCATGCAGTAAGAAATTTTTCATTGCATCCACAACAGTCATGTTACATTCCTCATCCAGCCCTAAAAGATATCTCACACCAGAGTCCTCTTCAATACACCTGGCATTCTATTAGTCCTCTCCATACTGCTCATGGACCACATCCAAGAAGCTCTCTCGCTCATGTTCATATATATTACATTCTAAGACTAGATATTCAACTGTTCAACACAAAAGCACGATGGCATCTATCAGACTGGCATCTACAGACCACAATGCATCGCGGAAGTTAGCATACCTATCCATTTTCTAGGACGTACAAGTTTAACACGGTGCAACCGCTACGCAGAGCGGCTCAGATATTAAAATTTATAAATACTCTGCCGCGACGTAGAAAGGTAACTCTAAATTTTACAATTTAATGCCGTAACATATGTCCCAGCGAAAGCTGGCCTTGAAGTCTAAGCAATCTATTTTGAAAATTTGTTCTAAATGGGCAATTATTGATAATTTTCACGTATTTAGGGTTTAAAATAAATATATTAGGCGCATTTAGCAATCGTAGTCACAATATGACATTAAAAATTAACTGGAAAACATCATTCATAGAAGTGGCCTTGTATTTATAAAACAGAGAAAGTTCATTACCTTATTGTTTTATCATGGAAGCCAGAATACGGATATTTTACGATGTTCCCTGATTGACCACCTTATGAGGATACGCGCTTGTTACACGGAAAGGCCCGGGTTTGAACCCGTAGCCGCCACAGTCTGTTTGTGCTTGACTATCAGCGGTTAGAAAATGTCCAGCAGCTGCTACGGTGGACGCTTGGCGTAAGCCACACCATCCCTCTTATCGACACGCTCCTACGAGCTTCCACTTTCAAGTTGTAGCACAGAGGATGGGGATCTCGCTTGAAGCATCACTACTATTCTTAAGATCTTATAGGACACATTAAAAATTTAAAACCTAATGTAGATGCACTGTATACTCTATTGGAAATAGTTATTTTTTATTTATATGACTTCAAAATTGTACGCCCGTATTCTCAATGTACATATACTACAAAAAAACAATTTTGAGACAGATTGAAAGAAGTTTTCGTTGGAATGCAAAAATAGCAAAAATAAGCTGTTATCAACTCGGGTAGAAAAAAGGAAGAAAACTTGATTTCAATCTCGAAACGTGGTATTTTATGCGTTCTGAAGGGAAGCCAGAGTAAGAAAACATGGCATGTACTTTGCTTTTCATATTTTTTTATGCTACAATTTAAGAACTAATAATACTAATAATAATCACGCTGACTTGAGCTAGAAATTCGTACGGATACTCGGCGATAATCTAAAAGTTTAAAGAAATAGTCTATATAAATTATTCAGTCCGTCGGTTTACCTGATACCCTGCGTCACAAGCAGGAGAAAATTAGAGCGCCGCAAGCCGTGTCCAACCATAGTGGTAACCACTCGGCCACAGTGAAAGCATAGATATGGCATGTTTGAATGTTTCCGACAATAGCTTAAATCTTCACTTTTAGACCAACAAAATTCTTCAATATAAGCAAGCTATAAAACACAAAGTTCATTACTCTATTATTCCTCCAAGTACCTCGTATTAAGAACATTAGTTGATATTACCTCAAACGGTGCTGATGTCCTTGAAATTGACTTAAAACTTATAATTACAGATGCGCGACAGTACCAAAACTATGTTTTCTTCGAAAAAAATTAAATACGAAATGTGATAATTTGAGTTTTCATCTCTAAGGCTACAATAATATAATTGAATATTCTAGTAGGGATGAAACATTCGAGTGTTTTAATTTCCGAACTGCAGATCAAACAAAAAAGACACGCAAATAAAATCCTTAGTTGACACTGGCAGTCACACTCAAAATAAACCAGCACATGGCTTCTATGCCAAACTATATTCTATAACATGAAGTTACCATATAATCGCGATTAAATTTGAAAACAAAATTGAATTCGTCCAGCCTGATGTTGAATTGAACTCGTTCAGGCCTTGGTTGTGGTAAAAAAAAAAACTATGACAAGGTAAATAAAACGCTGTAGTCCTTCAAGAACACGGGTTGCAAAAGGAAAGACTAGATACGTAATGGTAACGCACATGTGAAAATAGATGTTCTACAATAACAAGTTCTAGAGCATATAATATGATGGAAATAATGGAAGGCATCACACGAAAAATAGGATATATTTGTTATCACCAGGTCCAACTGAATGTAGTTGAGGTAACTTCACTGGCAAACTTCAAAGGCAACATAAAAAAATAGCACACAAAAATTTTACTCCATATTAACAATGATCATGTAAAGCTACATTAAAATTACTTACACAAAATAATAGCATGAAATAAATATGATCCAGTTGTACTCAAAAATGTTCAATGAATGTTCGATTTAATGGAAATTGAGCATTAATTCGTAAAATATTGAAGCATTTTAAGCCTAATGCTTGAAAAATACATTGGAATATTTTTTTCTTTCGTTTTTTTTGAGTCCATTAATAAATAAATTTGCATAAAAGAAAAAATAATTTGAATCCTTTTATTTCAGCAAAGTAACTTTAGGTATTAAGTTTGAACGGTACTTCGTTCACGATGTTCGGTCAAGTCTTGATAAACCAATAATGACAATCTGGGCTACCATTGATTTACTGCAGATTTTTTTTAGAGAAGGTAACATCAGCATGAGATAATAGTCAAAAGAGAAAAAATTCAGAAAAGAAGCGAAGTCATTTATTTACGACAGGAACGTGAACTAAACAGGATAATAATAATGAATTATCCCTAACTTTTGAATGGATTTCCTTCGTTAGCGTTGTGGGCTGCTAGCAGCATTTCTCTCCAGTCGAAATACGCTCATTTTCGAGATGGTAAGAATACAGTAGCACTTTCCCGTAGACAAGGCGGGCAGACATTGAAAATTGTCCTTACAAGAGTAGTACGTAAGTTTCTCGCTTCAGTGGTTTTCCTGTTTTTATCAAGTTGATATGCCAGCTTAGCGCTGATGCCTCATGCGTTTGAATGAATTATAAGTTATAGAATTTACGGATATGAGGAGCTTGTTCTTCATATCGTTTGCAATACGTTAGCTAGAGCTAAATCATGTATCGAACCCACACACGTGGTCGACACCGTGAGTTTCCGTGCTCTCTTCGACACACTGCCTCTTATGAGTCAAAAAGAGGGAAAGTAACCAACAAACTACAACAATTAAGCTACGTAACCACAAACAAGAAAAATATAAGGCAAAGACTAACGCTGTAATGTCACTAACGGACACACCGGCCAGTAACTCCAATAATAAGTAAATATTCGATGTCGACGAGCTTTGTTTATATATACATGACATTTATACTAGAGAGCACATCTAACGTAACGCAGGCAACAAGAACAACAGAACACATAAATTCGATGCCAAGTTCAACTGTTAAGAACGTAATGCATAAATCTCATCCCCAAACATAAATTTAAAATCGTTACACGACTTCACAATTAAATCTAGCTAACAATATTGTCTATTAATTTCAAAAGTCACAGTACTTAAATAACTCCTATGATTTGAATAGAACCTTAAGATTAGAGTACAAAATAGCATTCTTCCGTCAACGCAAGAGAAGTGTCAACATGACCTCTGTACCGCTGCCGCACTGTGATGTCTGCCGCACCTTCACGACGACCAGACTTGACTTCCGCTTTTTGTTTCAATGAGGTTACTTCATTCTAGCTAAATGTTTGTGATCGAATTAGGCAAAGCGAATAATCATGAAAATCAGCTTAAGCCACAGAAAAATGGTCATTTGAAGGGTAATACGGCAGATATGCATAAATCGGCGCCCCACAATAAGGCACTTTGGTCGAAATACGTTTTTTCGTTGAATGATTCGTTTCTCAGTGAAGTCGGGAAATGTTCGGGGTTCATGTAAAGAGAACCTCGCGCTAAAACATATTCAAGAGTGATGAGAGAACACAAGAAGAAGCCCTCGAGCAGAAAGCGGGTCGTGCGCTTTGCGCACCTGACATGCCTCTGAAAAATAACAATTAAAAACCCCCTCAAATAAATCTTAAGACGAAAACGACCAAAACTGCAGAATCTGCGGTGGACAGTCGAGGTCATCCCAAAGAGCGTTTTAAAAGAACGAGCCCTGTATTTCACTTGAGTGAGACACTACAAAAATTGAGCAGAAAAGAAAAGAGCTATCCTCTTTTTATTCCTGGACTAGAGTATCAAGCGCAGATACTCGTTCTAAGAGCGATCCCTTCAAGTTAGACCCTTCAGTCTCAAGCGGCAAACCAACAAATGTAAAGAAGTGTCGTGAATTTTGAAGATATACCAACTCCTCTACCATTACAGACAAACTCGTCGCACAGTTGATCCGGCCTTTTCCCTTGAAGGGGTGCTCCATTCGACAGCCCTTATATTTACGTGTAGTTCATTACACAAATATGTACACGAATCCCTAGTTTGGGGTTGTGAAAAATTTTAAGCTACTTCAATTCTCTCGAGCATATATTCGAGTTTAAACATGCACATAACTTTATTAAGAGCTAATTGCACCATTTGAAAAGGATTTAAAAAGAACGTGAAATCCCAGCGTACCACTAACCTTAGATCGTGGTCATTGATAAACATTAACAATTCATTTGGATTCTTACAGTCGTTGTGAACCCATGAAACTTCAAAACCCACACAGAGATTGTCTGGACAACTGAAAGACACCATTAAAAGGGGTACTTAAGAGCAGGATTTGCTTGGCGTCTAAGAGCAGGATTTACTTGGTGTCTAAGAGCGGGATTTGCTTGGTGTCTAAGAGCAGAATTTGCTTGGTGTCTAAGAGCAGAATTTGCTTGGTGTCTAAGAGCAGAATTTGCTTGGTGTCTAAGAACCAAACTTGCTTGGCGTCCAAGAACGGGATCTGGCGCGTGAGAGCAGGGCTAACTAAGAGACGGACGCTAGTTCAGAACTCATCTCTCTAAGCGCTGAGGGAAGCGATGTCGAAGTTGCGGACGGCGTAGTCATGGAAGTATACGAGGATACCCAGAGGCTGGCCCAAGATCAGAGACGACCACACAATCATATTACCCCAGCGCGACCCCATTCGGTTTGCCACCATGGATGATATGTAGATAAGAGGCACCTGAAGGTCAACACAATTAAAATCAATGAAATGAAAGGGAAGACATCAGTGAAAGAAGAGCAAGTTTATCGCTATCTGACGTGTAGACTTGGTGTTGGGTTGAACTTCTGCTGTAAAACAATCGTGAGAGGAAAAAAATTGGGAACTTATTGAGAGGACTTCGTTCTTCATATTGTAAGCAATACTACGTTGGTTAGGGCTTATGTTTTTATAATTTTGTCTAATAATTTCCCCTTTATGTTTGGTTCCAGTGAAACAACCATGGATACGACTTTGGACTGATCAACCAAAATAAACCTACGAATCCATGGGTACAATAATAATGCATTATAAAAGCGCATGCTGAACAATGTACTATTTATAAACTTAATTTGAAACAGTTTTTGTTTCTTACTAACGAAACAAAAAACGCATCAAATCAACTTTATTCTGATACATCATACAGTACAGTATAAATCCATAGTACCTGGAATCGGGTTTTCAATTCTTGAAGCCAACATTTGAAATGAACACAGATTTAAATCTGGACAATAGGTCATTGGGTAAAGTAGTAAAATGTAAACACTGCACACTAGCATACGTGCAAAAAAAAGAGTAAAACACATTGTAATACCCCAAAAGTGGCAAACTATGTTTAGGTTCTTTAAACATTCAAACATGGCCAGAAAAAAATATGTGGCATTAGAAATAGGAAAATATTGCATGCTAAAATGTTACTTGTAAATCATGTAAAAACGCCTATACAAACCCTGCAATACCTATGCATTTTATAGTATTGTACAGTAACATTCTTATGTACGATGTCTTTTTGGCTCTTAACGAACAAAATCTTCATTAACGAAAGCATAGCACCACCCACACAATATCTTTATCAGGTACGTAGAGTGGACACTTTGGAGGTACCTGGAGGTGGTACATAGTGTATACCATGGGAGTACCTGGAGGTGGTACATAGAGT
>VCRD01004238.1:9191-46400 GCA_006783055.1 Trinorchestia longiramus
ATAATTTTCATGATATAGAAGAAATATCTTCAATAAGCGCATAATGAGTTTAGCAACATATTGCAATAACGCATAATAAGGTATTGATATAAAAATAGTGCGATTATTTAGAAATTTTTAAAATTTGTTACGTTTTTGACAAATTTGTTACGTTTTGAGATTAGAAGTTGTTACTATTCACGAAAACCTTCTGGCAACCCTGCTTCGGAGCTACACACATTCAACCATTGTCTCAACTTAACTGCAAAATGTAAAAGCACTAGATTTAACTTTAAGCTGGACTATGAGGAAAACTTCACTGAAACTAATATTAACTAATAATAAACTGTTGACTATCAATAAAGATGAATATACATGCGTCTTGGGCAGTTACACGGCAGTAATTACGGCAGAAGTGGATGAATTTGTTTAGTCGTAGAAACACAATCTCAGTCACATTACGTCAGACGTTCAGTGCCACACCTTATAGCCTGCTTGAACATGTTCGCACTGCTCTGGCGCTAGAAAGCCTTCTGTTAACATGTTCATTGATTCGGATGTCTTTCAGCATAGTATTTTGTCATGTTAATAGCAAATTAATATTAAATCATATTGATATTATTCATTTTTCCCCAACACGTTGAGTACGATTGCCTAGCTGGTGCAAATCTTCACTTCGTACAGTCATTATCACTAGAGGGCACTGTAAATTAGTACAGTCATTTTCACTAGAAGGTACTATAAAATTTACGAAACCTAACCTAAGTGGCCTACCGTTGCGGTCACTCTGCCACAGCGCCTACCGCTGTATCCAGGGGTTTTAGAAAAAAATTTAGGTCTTGTTTACATTACAATTACACGGTAAATACGTGCAACATAAATTCATACTAACCTACTTCTAGGAGTACTAACCGTACTCAATCGATTGGCGCTAATATATTTTGACTTTTTGACCACTATAGCTAGTCCCAGTGACGAGTGTTGCCGAGATGAGATGATTTTTTTCTAAGATACGACTGTGTTCGGACTGGTGGCTTCGAGTGTTCGGACACTGGCTAGGTTTCGAGTTTCGCCCGCTCACCTCTCCCTCTTGTTGCTCTGTACCACAGTACAGTAAAGAATAGTAAGGGCAAATTCAATTTTGACGTCATAGAATTGTGTGGGGTGTGGGGAGGGGGTCGGGGGGTCTCAGTGACGTACACGCAAGTCAACCAATCATGGCGCACAAGTCAGGCCAACGGTCACTTTGTCAAATTTATGCTGATTTCAAATCAATAAAAAACATTGGGAAACAGCTTGAAACAATGGTCTAATGCTGGTCGGTGCATTTGCTACCGCATAAAAACAAATAAATTAGATAAGAATTACGAGATGTAATAAAGTGCAGAGATAGAATTAAACAAACAATGCACATGCGCATAACGAAATTATTAGGAATATCTTATTTTTCTCTTTAATTTGATTGTAGCTCCGCTTCTACCATTGAAATTCCATTTTCATACTCACAATGTTAATATTGAATAAGACACTCTGGGATGCTCTGCGTCCACTCAGTTCATGCATGAAGGTGCAAAAATCAATTCATCAGTCCTGATATTCGCTATGAGAATACGATGAATTAAAGCCAAAAAAGTATAATTTTCACATTACAGAGAAGTGTATAATTTTCTAGATCGAGTAACACAATGAGGAGTTTTAGTCCAACAAATTGAATTCTGAGATATTTCAATTATTTTTCTTTCAAACTACGTAACAGAGAAGTAATATGTACTTGTTCCATAAATATTATTATTAAGTGAGGTTCACGAATACTATATTAGACGGGCTTGTTAATTTTGACATTGAATCTGCCAGGCCCACTTCGTTTTGCTAGTGTTAAAATGGTTTAAACGTCGCGTGAAGCTATAGCTCCGGTGGCCGAGTGGGTAAAGGATTGGAACTACAGTTGCGGTAATGAGAAGGTCATACGTTCGAAGCCAGCTAAGCCCGTGAGTGTTTTCTATCATCTCGGCGTTTGATGCCGAAGCCCCGCTTCTTCATAAATTTATCAATCAGCGCCAAGATACAATTATTACGTCATGGATTACGTTCCCGCCTGAAAACCGTTGTTGGGGTGGTCATTGCCAACCCCCCCATATGATCGTACTTCTCTTCACTGTACTGTGCTCTGTACGCAGTGGTGTGCAAGTGACGGACAGGCATTCGAACACACGCGATTCACTTTCAATGTTTTCTTCCATTTCGGCAGCTAAGCTAGGAACAGACTGAGTTACCCCCTCATCATGTGGGGAGGGGTAGGGGAAGGTATGGATAGCAATGACAGGGAAGAATGTGGGTTTCCACAATAAAGTCAGGTTTGTATGCAATGAAAGTATAACCTCCACTCATTGCATGATTCATTGGGAGGCGCTAGAAACGAAAAACAATAACGAAGAATTGTGTATAGTGTGACAAGATTCAGTTAATATAATTAATTACAGCAGAAACCGTGCTCTTAATACTCGGCTCTTTACAAATTAGTGGAAAGAAATGGGTTAAAATTTTGAATCCCAGCTGCTTCAGACTCACATTCGATGGCTTTTAAGAGGTTGGGCTTTTAGAAGGCTGATCGCTTTAAAAAAATTAAGTCATGTTGTTTTCATCTGGTAAGGACTCAGATTTGGTGAAACATTTCCAAAATGAAAATTAGTTTTCCAAACTTTGTTATTTATCAGATACTCTTGACAAGCTTAGTGACTTCAATATATTATTACAAGGCGAACATACAGGGTGGCGCATAAGTAACGCACCCTTTTAAAAATTAATAATAAATAAACTATGAGAGGTATAACGATGGGGATAATTGCAAACGATAGAGGAACTCTTAAAGTTTATTTACATGTTGTATCCTGTCTACAGATACCCAGTGTATATTGCGGTAATACTTTATTTATTATTAATTTTTTAAAAGGGTGCGTTACTTATGCGCCACCCTGTACATATGTTCTTACATTAACTTCAAAAATTCAAGCTTTCCTGAAGAGAGGTATGTAATGTATGGTTGATGAATGTAAAACGCAACTCATGTGAGTCGTTTCCATGGCTGGAAGAGTTTATCATAGAAAACTAACTAATTTTTCTAATAATCAAACCAATTATAATTGAAAACTTGGTAAGCTTAGGGGAAAATTTTAAGATAATTTTTTCAAGAATCAGACATGAGCCGATTTGATTGGATCCAAAATGCATTTGATGCTAAAGTCGAAAAAGTGACATCTCGCACTAAAGGCACAGGAAGAATTTGCAGAAATTTCTTGATTCTTCTCTAAAAACTATGTTTGCTAAAATAAGTCTAAATTCGTTTTGCGTTGGCATCAAATTTGAATATTCAAACTTGTCACGCTTTGCAATGGATACTCTTCTACCTTTCGCGTCAACATATTTATGTGAAAGGGCTTTTCCGGCAATAACTAATCTCAAAACAAAACATCGATCTAGTTTAGTAAATATTGAAACTGTATTTAAACCAACATTAACAAATATAGAGCTTAGATTTGACCTGTGTAAGAAAATGCAGGCGCATCAATCCCATCAATTGAATACAAGTGACATTATTTAATGCCACTAATAGTATCTATAGACTTCTAGGGTCTACTGTATAAAATACACACAGTATAAATGTTTTTTTGTACAGTATATCCGATTTCTTTATAAACATTGAATTTTTCTCTGATATTTATATTTTATTCTTTATTTTCTTAAAATTAAAGACCTGCTAAGTGTCGGACAGACCAAGCCTGTGTCGGTTTTGCCGCCGAAGCTACGAAGGTAAACATTCAGGTTTCGTCGTCTAGTGCATCTGAGTAAATTTAAAATCTAAAGAATCAGGGTAGAAGATGACGCTCCGCCCACTACGTTCTAGTCCAGCCTTCGTTTGCATGCGCGGGGCAGGGT
Organism: Trinorchestia longiramus; assembly: GCA_006783055.1. NCBI lineage: Eukaryota > Metazoa > Arthropoda > Malacostraca > Amphipoda > Talitridae > Trinorchestia > Trinorchestia longiramus. The sequence continues at coordinate 13,104 of VCRD01004238.1, forward strand.
GAAAGATTTCGCATAGGATGACAGATTGATAATATAATAGAACTAATAAAACTGTAGCATTACATCGCTGCTCATACTCCTATTATTTCAAATTGTGCGGTTTAATTAATCGCGTACAAATTAAATCGTACTTTTTACAATAAATTTCTTGTATTTTTGTGATTATATTTTTGTAATTATAAGTGAGATTCGTGTAAATTTTTAATTATAAAAATTCGTTGTACTTTGTTAAAATCATTCTTAGTACCCACAAAACTGTCGCTATGGTACTTTTTAACACGTTTACTCCGAAGTGGTACGGATGTGTACCACTTAGGTTCTGTAATTTTTCAGATTCTTCTAGTGACTATGCGTACTAAGTGCAGATTTACACCGGTCAGGCAATCGGAGGCAACGTGTTAAATTTCACCCTTCAGAAGAAAATACCGGCCGTTTCAAAAAGGAACGTATTTTGTTCCTTCCTATTCTGTTCCACTCTAGTGAAGACAATGCAAGTTTTAGTGCCTAGTAGTGAAGTCTTTTTACAGTAAGTTTATATTTAATTGTGTTTAGGACTTAGATATATTTTTTAACCTCACTATCTAGTTTAGGAAATATGTGTAGGATTGTTTCATATCATTTGTGTAAAATTTTGTAGATTGTGGGTATGTAAAAATGACCTATGGTAGATCCCTGAAATAACCAAGTTTTAGGATATGTACTTTGGGATTTAATAGATCAAACTTGGGGTCTTAACTAGTACTGAAAGTATTTCTTCTCTAATCTTTTAATCTACCTGACCTCTGTGTTGGAACTCACCTATTATGTTTAGATTTTTTATGGCTAATCCATAGTGAGATGTCTCTTACATTTTGCTGTACAAGCTCTTCTGCATTACTCCAATACATTTACTTAAAATACTTTCCTTTTACTGTTCAATTGACACAGTAAACTTCTTATATAACTTATTTTCTTTATTGTTTGATTTCTCTGCACGCTTCCTGAACATAAGTTGGATCAGCCGAATAAGGTATAGCTAAACCATAAATTAGATTAGTAGATTTAACTGCAAACTGATAATTGTCTTGCATCACAAATTTCCCTCTGCATTGCATTCTATACTTAGAAGTAGAGATTTTCATAAACTTGTATTCAGTCTAGAACTATATTGATTTCATTCCCTTGTAAAATAAGTATATTTTATCTTTAATTCCTTTTGTGTGGTTAATTGGAAGTTTAGAATTTTTATTTAAAAATTCTCATCCATATATCATTGATAAATCATTAAACTCTGATATTATTGTAGAGTTTTTAGTACTGCGAGTATTTTGCCTCAGGTCATATTTTTTCCAAATCTTAAATTTCATGGATTAACCATAATATTATGGTTTGCTAGGTATATCCTATGCTAGATGATATAGCCGCTGAATAAAGATATCCATAATGTGCTATATTATCACTTATTTGGTTTCCTTTATTTTTTTACCATGTCTTAGGATGTCCATATTATTTCTGTACAATGTTTAGGATGTATTTTATTCTTGCCCTAATTAGGATGTTCTATTTATTTTTGTAGAAACTTTTGTTCTTATTAGGTTGCTATATTATGCCTGTATCTTAGCAATATTGCAGGATTAATTAAATTATTCTTGTGCTGGAATATTTAAGCCTTGCATACTTGAGCGACTTTTTTCACAAGATGCCTTATTGTCTGTTCAACAATTGTGCTCATAATTTTTAGTTACTATATGAACCAAATAATAATTTCCCTCTATAGATTTAATTGATCCTAAATCAAACATTAAAAATCAAGGATTTTGTTCAGTAGATTAAACTAAATTTATTAAAACTCAATTATCTTGTCTAGATTTCCATGTTCATTGAAGCAACTTTTGCTCAGTTTTAGTCTTAAAAATAGACCTGTTTAAGGAGGACTAGATTCCTTGTTTATTTGATGGGGACTTGCTCTTTATATCTCTATATGGTTAAATTCTAGCTTTCTTGAAATTTTTGAGATAAGTCTGCCTTGCTGCTGCATTTCTTATGCTTGTTTGTTTATGTTTGTGGAGATATAAAAATTTAGCCCAAACTTCTCTTCCAGACACGTGGCGATCCTGCTCTTACCTCATCGGATTTCATCAGATCTCGTCTCGTCAGATCTCACATCTCGTCTCTGTCTTCATACTCAACTTCTTAGTCATCAATCTTGCTTCTCATTCTCACCCTTGGACTTCATTAAAAGTCCAACTACTGATCATAACTGCTGATCGTCACTGCTGATCGTCACTGCTGATCGTCACTGCTGATCGTCACTGCTGATCGTCACTGCTGATCGTCACTGCTGATCATCACTCTTGATCATGCCTTTTTATCATGCCTTTTTATCATCACTCTTGATCATCACTCTTGATCATCACTCTTGATCATCACTCTTGATCATCACTCTTGATCATCACTCTTGATCATCACTCTTGGTCATCACTCTTGATCATCACTCTTGATCATCACTCTTGATCATCACTCTTGATCATCACTCTTGATCATCACTCTTGATCATCATTCTTGATTATCTCTCCTGATTGCTGTCACGAACGATGAGAGAAAGCATAGGACGACAGATTGATAATAGAACTAATAAAACAACTGTATTACTGAAGTTAATAATTCATGAATGTTTCATAAAACAAGATTCCGAAACTAATTCTCATTTTATTTATGGTTTCACTTGCATTATTTTGAAGAAAAAATTTTGAACGTGTATTACGTTTTGTTCCATGCATTTGTATATTCGTGACAGTAAACTGTTTACAGTCATCGTTTTATTATATGAGTCGTGTCAGCAATATAAAATAGGTTGATACGGATAAATCGAAGCATATTTTGCGAAAAATGGAGGTGTTAGAGAAAATGGATGGCATACCTGAAATCAGCACTGGAAATGTACGTTATAACAGCTCAAAAATTATCGCCACCGAAACAAGTGTCAACCTGGGTATTGAGTGAATAATTTCGGCCATTTAGAGCAACCACTCACTTAAAATTTGCTTTTAAATTCTATATTTACGATTTAAACTGAATAAACTGAAAATGACGTTGGATATCCATTGTCTCACGGGAGATATTTTTGTTGAATAAAATTTGTATCTCCTAGAAGGTCATAGTTACAGCTTGAATGTGAAACATTTTCCCATTTGGCCTAAGACAGAGAAATTATGGACTCTAAAATCATTGGTTGTCAGGTAATTTGAAGTTAGCACTTAAAACTAGGCTAAGTTAGATCAGGAGGAGTTATTTGATGCAAACAGCGGCTTAAGTTGAATTTCTTCAACAAAATCACGCACGTGAGTTTCGAATTGGACGTGAACAACTTGATTCGTTTGAATTCCGGTTGATAATACTGGAGTAATACACGAAACTTGGCATCATTTGTTAATGGCGTGGAAAATTCAAGTAAATTTTAGATTTCGAAAAAGAAATTAGTCGTCAATATATTTGATATTCGTATACCAAGAAGGTATACAACTAATTATCTATTTCTAGCAAGATCATTTAGTAATAGTAATAGAATGATGCCTTTTGGCCCTTTCTTATGCCGGTACCAAAGTCCCTGGCCGGAAAATCATTATATCCGTCAATGGTCATGCACAAATAGACCACAGGAGGAGGGTCTCAAATTCACGTCCTTCACATCGCCAGGGGATTCGTTCACCAGTCGGCCATGCTGCCGTCTGCTGACATATGAAATAACACGGATAAAAGTAGTCGATAACAGAATCTAAAAAAAAGTTATGCCGTGAGTTGAACGCCAAGTATCAGGTTGCAATGAAAGTTCAGTCAATTTTTGGAACGAAGGTTCTGTCCATTTTTTAGTTGGGATGAAAATTCAGCGAAACCAAGATTTATTTTATCATTGGCATAGTCACCATTGTCACTAATGACTTCTTTCCACCTTTCTATAAATTTTTTGATGCCTCTGTCATAGAATTCATTTGGTTTTTACTCAAAAAATAAACTGGCTTTATTTCAACCTTTTCTCTTGAAGTAAGCATTTGTCCTGAATTTGATTCTGCAGGCGTCAAAAGAGATTTTAATCTGTTGGAGCAAGATCGAGAGAACATGGTGGCTGAATCAAAACTTCCCAACCAAACTTTTCAATGAAATTCTTTGTACCTCTTGAAGTGTGGGGTCTGGCATTGTCATGTTGCTGGATCACTCCTCTTCTGTTTACCGACGAAGGTCGTGTTTTCTTTAGAACAGTCTTCAAACGGCATATCTTTTAGCAGTACACTGCACAAGTTATGGTTTGATTGCCACCTAACAGTTCATAATGAACAATTCTCTTTATATCCCGCCACACGCAGAAATTTTTTCAGCTGCAGACTACGTCGAGGCTGTGGAATAAGGTTGGAATTACGGCCAAGTCACAGTCTTTTACGTTTAACATAATTGTACGGTATCGATTTCTCACCTCCAGTAACGATTCTATCTAAGAATTGGGTTTGAAATTGAACATACCGTAGCAAGACAACAGTTCACACGTTGTTGGAAATTGATCTCTGAAAGATCGTGTGAAATTCATTTTCCAGCCTTGGAGACTTTAGCAATTCTTATAATTTCATGATATATGGTAATATGCCGTATGGCAGCCACCGTAGTCGAGTGGTATGCGGCCCGTGTTCTGTATCGGGTCTCTGCTTGTGCAGAAAGACTGCATGCGGGTTCGAAACCCGGCAATGAATACGAGCTGTTTCTCGTTTCACGCCGTGAGCTCACACTTATCGGTAAGACCTCAACTCATCGCCCATGGACACATCCCAGGATCGTCGCATGGAGCTCACCATCATCCTTACTCTTAGAATGTTAACCTTAAGAATTTAAAAACCAATGTACTAAATGTCTATGTACTGTGTACTTGATTGGAAATAAAGATTGTTTGTTTGTTTGTTTAATGCAGCTCATGTTAAACTTCTTGCTCATTGTTCTAGTTGTTTTGAAAGAATCATCAATGGCAGCCAGCAATAAGTTCTTCAAAACTGTCTTTTTGAGCATTATTTTCTTAGCTCGTCCTTAAGACTATAGGCTTCATTTTTGGAACGTGAAATCATCTTCTACAACTCCTTACGATTACCAAATGATTTCCGTATGTGTTCGTGAGCTATCTTATTGCTAGACTTGCTGCATTGTCCTTTTGAAATTCATGTAGCAAAATATGCCTGAAGTGCTCATTGCTTGGAGTGTAAATTTGGGTCAATAATATGTATTATAATAATTATCACAAAATCTGAAAGTGTAAATAATATTTAAGTGATTTTGATAGCCACACATATGTGCGATTAATATAATCGTACACTAAAATTATAAATCAAGAAACGGAGAAAACTTACGTCAAGGCCTGATAGTAACCAAAAATGATGTATTGCAAACAGTAAAGAAAGTTTTTTGTATATTATTTGCAGTTATGGGCCGTCCCCTAAGTCTATATATTGTAAATGTTATTTCAATAGTAACAAATCAATTCATATCAGCTTTAATATCATATATTTTATTTTCAGTTAATTTTCAAACCTAAAGATTAGTCAGATGTGTATGTTCTACAAGATTGTTTACAATGACTTTTTTACAAAAAAACAATAACAAAAAATAATTTAAATGTTTTGAGCTCGATATTAATAGCCAGAAATTTACATTTGTTACTCACAAAACAAAGAATGGTGCACAATTTTCTTCGACGAAAACACCAACCAATCACAAGTCACAACGAAAACTCCAACCAATCACAATAGTTCTCTTATACGGACTTGGTAAACTGAGAGTCGTCCACTTCACCTGAGCAGCATTTCTACAGACTTGAATCTGGTGTACTGGATTACTGCAAGTAGTCTACTTCACCTCGACGCCAACGCGACATGATCATACGAGACGACTAGACTAGAGGACAGAAGTCTGCTCTTGCTCGACGATCCCTGGTTTTTGGCAAATGTGTCGGGTAGAATAGAATAGAATAGAATGAGGCTATAGGAACGAACCTTCTGGCCCATTCTTGGTCGGACAATTACTTCGATTATTGTTCGGTTGTTTACCCAAGTCCCATGCCGTATTTCTAGCCGCATCAACCATGTCGGCAGCGGGATTCGAACCCGGGTCTTTCTGCTCGCAAGCAGATTCGCTCACCAGTCGACCAAGCTGGTGATAATACTACTACTACTAATGCTCTACCAATGCTTTCCATCCTTCAATTGGAGTTTTCCATTTTAGTTTTTTAATGCTAATCATAGCATCACGGGTTAGGTTTACTACAATCAACTTGTAAAAATGCATACCCACAGAAAATGTAGTTTGCATTGACGTTGTTGTTGTCTGCCTAGCGGGTGACCCAGGGGGGGAATCAGAGGTGCAAGAGAGGCTCAGGGGGGGGGGCGGATAAGACGAGGGAATTAGGCCGAGAGTGAAGGAACACTGGAGAGGAAGGTAGCCGTCGACACCGGGTCCAGCCAGAGATCCAGGGTATTGGGGCAGCTGAAGAGGTGGCTGGTGGTCTGGTCTGTGGCGTCGCAGGCAGGACATGTTGGGTCCTGTGCTGCTCCTATTCGAGCATGAAAAGAGTCCAGGGCTCTGCTGTGACCCGATCGGAGGTGAAACAGAAGAGTGCGGGTGGATCTGGGAAGGGATCGCTCTTGTTCAGAAATGGGTGGGGGGAGGGACAGTTGGAGGACACTGTTGGGGTCCGCTGCAGAGATTGCCTGCTGAACTGCTCAGGAGTGCAGTGAGTTTAAGGATTGCCTATAGGTGGAGGGAAAGCAGTCTCCGTTTGGAGACAGAAGGTGAGCTATGACGGGTAGGAAGCGGGATTGGAGGGTATGTTTTATGCTTCGGGGGCTGGAGGGCTGGGTGACTGTGAGGTAGTTGGGATGGTGAGGGCGAAGGGAGCTGAGGAAGTACTGGGAGCAGAGGAGGGAGAGGTGGTCGGCTACAGGAAGGACCCCCGTCTCCCTGTGAAGATGCGAGGTGGAAGCCATTTTGTGAGATCCGGAAGCTATGCGAAGAGCGGCGTTTTCTATTGTTTGGAGTTTTACTATGGATGAAGGGGAAGCGTTGGGGAACCAAATGGGAGCTGCGTAGGTGACTTTTGAGTTGATGAGGGCCTTGCATGTGAGACTGATGGTTTACTTTTACTCTTCCTAGGTGGAACCAGTTAGGGTTTTTAGGATATTTAACATATGCCAGGCCCTCTCACAGATTGTGTTTATATGGGGGTAAAGGTGAAGTGGGGGTCAAAGGTAATTCCCAGGATTTTGGGGGACTGACAGTGTGTTAGGTCAGTCCCCTCCCAGGTGACATGAGGTTTGGTGCAGGACTAGTGGTGTCAGGAGTGAAAAGGGAGGGTTGGGATTTGGCTATTGAAACTGTGAGGCCCTTTTGTGGGCTCATGTGGTGACATCAGAGGAATGGGCGGAGAGGATAGCGGAGGCATCCAGCATTTTGATTGTTGTTGCTGGTGCTGTAAAGTCGTCAGCGTTTGAAGTGATGAGAGGTGCAGTGGGTGGGTAGTCTGAGACAAATAGGTTGAAAAGTGCTGGAGATGTAACAGAATCCTGGGGTCGCCCGCCAGGATGAGTCTGGAGTAGGAGAGGTGATGTTGGGTAGGAGCATTTGGCTGATCTGCCTTTGAGGTAGCAGACCAGCTAGCAGACTATGTGGTGGTTGAGGGGGAGAGAGGAGATTTGGGAGATGAGATGAGGGTAGGGGACGGTTTCAAAAGCTTTGGAGAAGTCTATGCCCATGATAGTCGTGCGGAGGGGAGGACGGTGCTGGTTGAAACCAACAGCTATAGTGTGACTTAGGGGGAATAGGGCAGAGGTGGTGGAGTAAAGGGGGCGGAAGCCGTGTTGGGAATCTGAGAGAGGGATGGCTGCCGGCAGATGTGGCTGGAGCAAACGTTCCAGCACTTTGACGGCAGGACAGAGGAGTGATATGGAGCGGTAGGAAGAGCTAAGAGAGGGTGGCTTGCCAGGCTTGGGGATGGTGATGATAATAGCTGTTTTCCAAATGGAAGGGATAGTGGTGTGGGAGAGGGAGAGGTTGAAGGTGTTGGTGAAATAGGATATGACTGAGGGGCCGAAGTGGCTGATGTGGAGTATGGTGAGGTTATCAGGACAGGCTGCGGTGGAAGTGCCGGACTTTTTGATGGCCTCCCTCGTTTGGTCGGCAGTGAAAAGAGGGAAGGATCGGTCTAAAGGGTGGAGTTTGTTGATAGATCTGAAGATCTTACGGGATGATTTGTTACGTTGAAGGTGACGGACAATAGTGAATTGGCGTCAGAAGGATTGAGCTATAATGGGGTTAGAGGTGATGACTTGGTTGCTGAAAGTAATGGGTTGGTTGGGGGGTTGATTGTTGGACTTGCCAGAGAGGGATTTGAGGAGGGACCAAAATTGGGAGGGGTTTGTTGTAAGCTATAGGAATGGACTTTGTCAATCCAGGTCTAGCGCGAGTGAGTTGAGATGGCCGAGGTGATGTTGTTGTTGAGGTCGGGAAAAGAAGGGTCATTGGGATTGGAGGAGCGAAGTAGCTACGTCTCGTTGGTTGATGAGGGGGAAAGATTCGGGATGAAATCTTTCCTGCAGCCCCTGGGGATGAAACGATTGGCAGTAGTTTGGAGGGTGGGACGGATGAACGCCTCCCCTTATGTGCAAGAAGAAGGTAGTGGAGCATTACGGAAGATCTCTTCAGTGCGAGTGGTGAAGGTTTCCCAGTTTGCTTTGTTGAAGTTGGTGAAAGTCCAGCGGGGAGGTTTTTGGGGGGGTTGGTTGGTGGGAAGGGAAATTGCCATGGGCAGATGGTCAGAGTTCAGGCGAGTGAAGGGCGTTCAGGAGGTTTCCAGGGCTAGATGGGGGCTGGCGATGGTGAGATCGGAGGAGGAAGGATTTCTGTTGGAAGGTAGGCTGGTGGGGGAATCTTGATTTAAGAGGATGAGGGGGCTGGAGTCAATAGCACTGATTTTGTCGATGCCTCTCGCTACAGCCCTGTCATCGTTTATGAATGAAAATCAGGCAGGGTTATGAACGTTGAAATCACCCATTATGAATATATTCAGGTCTGTTTGATGGTCAAGAAGGTGGGAAATGTCGGGGGAATAAGTAGGAGGACAGGAGATTGGAGGGGGTATGTAAATGTTCTAGAGTGTGTAGGGGTTATTATCTAATGTGATAGTGATTTCTATGTGTTCTATTATGTCATCATTTGGGAAAAGATGATCAGAGATGGAGTAAGAGATGGATGACCAGAGTAATGAGTAAGAGATGGAGTGGTGAATGAGAAAAGCCAGGCCGCTGCTGCCAGCCCACCTGTCCGGTGGTCTGTCGCCTTGGACGAAGGAATAGGAGGGAAAAAGACGAGGTTTTGAGGAGAGAGAGAGAGTTTTGTTTCCTGGATAGTGGTTATGAGTACGAAGTGAGTGGCCAAGAAATGGGTCAGTTTAGATGAGCAATGCTGGAGACCGTTGTAGTTATATTGGAGTATAGAGAAAGAGTCGGGAGGAGGGGGAGATTGGTGATGTGGATAGAGAGGAGGTAACCGAAGAGGAGAGGGGTTGGGGGAGGGGTGGGAGGTCAACTAGGGGTTGGGTTGCGTTGGGTGTCTCTGGTTCCCTGTGAGGCAGAGGCCTAGGATAAACCAGAGCAGGACGGGCAAGACCAGGGAGGGGTGTAGGCAGCAACCGAAGTAAGGCGAGAGCAGCGCCAGTGGACCCAGTGATGACAGGAAGTACACAGATGATGAGACTCCCCCCTCAGTGAAGCGGCAGGAGCACACAGAACAGGGAAAGGCAGGTGGATATGAGCTCTGGGGCCAGGGTTTGGGTTGACCCCGCCCCTCAACAGGAGAGACTCGATGATGGTCAGGGTGGGAGAGGGAGTAGTGGCGCTACTCTTGTTGGTGACGTCGCCAGGCTGAAAAAAACGGCAGCAGTAAAGAGAAGGATGATTTATGTCTCAGTGGACAGTGGGATGATAATCGGAAACGATCAGATCAATGTCACCCACAAAAATTCAGGGTGACTGGCTGGTGGTGTGCAATTGGTGCTTTCCATAACAATTTTCTAATTGCTAGTCATAGCATCACAGCTGAGGTTTACTGCAACTAACTTGAAAAAATGCATACACTCAGAAAATGTAGCCTGCATTGATGAATCGGCGAGGTCCAATTCTGCTCCATGACAATGCACGCCCTCATGTTGCAAGAATGACACTAAACAAGCTCACAGACTTGGGATATGAAACTTTACCACATACACCTTATTCTTCTGATCTTTCTCCCACAGATTACCATTTTTTCAAGTAGTTGGCCAATTGTTTAGGAAAATTCGAGAACCAAAGAAGAGGTCGAATCTGTTTAGATGGATTGCCCAGCTTCTAAGTTTCAAGATTTTTTATCAACGTAGCATGAATAGCCTTCTTGATAGATGGAAAAGATTCATGGCTGATCAAGGTTCATACTTTGATCAATATGAACATCAAATATCACTTATTTGATTAATAAAAGATTTGCCTAAAATTGGCCATTATTTTTCGAACAACCTAATGTATGTATTCATAAATGAATTTTATTTCCGAAATTTTCAGAGTTAGGAGCTCTACTACCGTAAAAAGTACAGTGAGCTTATTGTTGTGCTTCAGTAGCAGAGTTAGGGGTCATGGAGTGAATTACATCTCGTAGTGTATGGACGCCACAAATTACCGTTGAGGACTCCTTTTACTATCTCGGTAGACTTTGGACGACCATACTTGTTCCAGATGGCTGAAAATTTCCCCATTGCAGTATGGTTAATCGTAAAAAGCAGTGATTTATGATACAATTTTTGCAATTATTGTGTCCTTGTTTTCGATAAAAAACAATAAAATTATAATGGTAGTTAATGCTTCAGCCTTGTATAGGTGACTACATTTTATAACATTTAGAATTAACTATAGTTACTACGGTGCAGATTAAGGAAAAATGGCTGAGCTGCATGAGTGGAGCATTAGTTTGCCGTTGTTTCAACACTCGTACATCAGAATCGTCGAATAATTAGAATATATCCTCAGCTGTTTCAACCTGCCAGTGAATAAAGTTGTCAGCACTGTAAGAGATAATGGCTCTGATTTTTTTAAAGCTTTCCAAAAGTTTAGTCAGTATTATCACAGGTGATCTGCTCAGCAATGAAAATGCTCCTGAAGAAGAAGAGACAGAGGTAGAAGATGAAAATGAATTTCAGCTCGTCACGTCGGAAGAACACATATTAATTTACGATGTTGACTGCTTGGATTATGAAATCCAGTTTACGTTATCTAAGCATGTACGCTGTGCTTCTCACACTCTAGGTCATGTGACCACTATCGATGTCAAAAATGTGCTCAAAAATTATAAATTTTCAACAATTAACCACACTACAATGGGGAAATATTTAGCTGACTTGCACGAGTGTGGTCTTTGAAAGTCTGCCGAGATAATAAAAATAGTCCTCAACTGTAGTCTGCGGCTCCCATGCACTATGAGATGGAATTCACTCAGTGATGCTTGAACTCTGCTACTGAAATATAAAGATATGCTCAATGAGCTTTTCATCGCATACAAGCTCCCAACACTCGAAAGCTCAGAAATAAAATTCATTGACGAACATATATGAGTTTTGGGACCTACCGCTACTGTAATCAAACCACTTGTAAGGAGAAAGAGCCATTTTCTATGGACACTTCCTGCCTATTCTTCTTCCCGTACAGAATAAACTCAATGAACTTATATCAAAACAGTTACAATATTTTGTCCCACTCATACAGGCAATTTTTCAGGGCTCTCAGAAAATAATTCAAAAATACTTTCAGTTAGTTGATGAACCAGACGGTCATGACGCTATGTTGGCTGCAACCGCTTATCTTTACTTCAAGTTGATGTGGGTGGATATCAACAAAGGGTGGTACTGCAAGAGCAAACTGACGTCACGGAAAAATGATCTCATGATTTCTGTCTTGATATTTCAGTCTGCAAATTCTGCTGATGCTGAAAAAAGAGGCAAACTGGACGTCGTCCGAAGATGAGTAATTCAGCTTCGAAAAGAACAGCTCATTCCACGAATCCTCAAAAAACATGCAGGTTATAACGTATCTTAACGACAGTGACAAAGACATTGAAAGTTTGAAACGGAAACCTCTTTTTCTAAAATGTTTCTTCGTTGCAACATGTTGTGACATGGAAATTAAAGCCTACTTATCATTTTTTTAGAGATTGATTGATGGCGAGTTGTTTTCTCTCTCAAAAAGAATTTAAGTAAATCTGTTTTCTATTGAATGGTTTTTCTGCATGCTGCTCCGTTTCTGTTATTCCCAATTAATTCTTGTAAATGACATTCCTAAACAGAATAAAACAGAAAATGACATGATTGCCTTTGTAGGGCCCTAAACCTCCACATGAATGGAATAATTAAAAAGTTCCCATTTTCTAATGGCAGACGTGAAAAAATATAATATAAACACACAGAAAATTTAACATGTTTATTCTGATGATCACGGAAATGAATAATGGAGGTAATCTACCGTATTCTGGTAGATGAACCACAAAATAATATACTTCGTTAAACAGATTAATCACATTTCTAACAGCTGAATAGTTAGGTACCACACTGAACAATTAAACTCAATGAAAACTTCGCATTAAAAATACGGGAATCATCCTATCACTGGCCTCGTTTACTTTGACATGATAAATATCTTAGTACTTACCATTTACCTCGAAGATTCGTCGGTGGGGGCGAGGATACGATAGTTTAACACCTGCAAACAACACCTTAAACAACACCCTCTATTCTGCTCCCCATTACTGCATCAGTAAATTTTGTCACAGTCCCACAAGAGATTGGCTATTTCGATTGACGGTCTAGCATTATTCCCTGCTCTATGGGCCACTTGGGTGCTTTAATATTACACAATTAAATATTTCCTCAATGCTCACATTTACGTGTAAGTACACGTGGAAAATGTACTGTCGTTCATCGACATGAGGATTTTAATTTCATTCCACTTGAATCAATTTGATACCTGCTCACTTCATATCCTAGGCGTCTTGTCACCCTACATATTGCAATCGGCTTACACACACCATGCCTTCTAAAGTCCTAGCTTCAAGTCCCCCTTTACTCTCAGCGTCCCTAACGTTTTATACTTTTTTTCTTTACTTATACTTCTTGCTGTGAAGCTACTCACAGGTCATTCAGGTGTACGTTTTGGCTGACTCGTTGGCTTGTCGAGCTCAGCACGTTTGTGGTCCCTGCACTGCACGGCTAGTTGCTAGTTTGTACACCTTTCCTGGTGCAGTGACGTAGCGCTGCGTTGCTGCTGCCCCATGTGTCGCAGTGTGGCACATTCACATGAGACACATAATGACACATCGGGAAACACATATGAGATACAGACATATGAAGCAAATGTATGCTTCAAACCGAACACAATTTTGCCGTCTTCTCCCGCGGTCGAGAAGTTATACTCTATTGCTGGCTTAGTGTTAACCCCTCGTAAAAATAAACTAAGCGATAAAGCTGTTGAACAGTCAATATTATTGTACTCTAATAAAAACTTTTTATTATTTGCTCTAAGTTCTGAGTGTTTGAATAGTATTTTCATTGTGTGAGTTTCTTTTGAGAATTTAAAGTTTTGCAGGAGTAAAATTTATACATGACATCTGTTCTCTTTATTAAAATGTACTATCATAAGCACATAACGCACTTTGTTTAGGAGTGTAAAAGATCCGTCTAATATAATGTTACTCCAGCCGAAAATCAAATTCTTATAATAATGATATACGAAGGGCCCTATTTACTGGAATGTGAATTAAAGAAATTATATTTTGTTAGATTTTGATAATATATTGAATATTTTGTTTTTAAATTTCTCAAGTTACTAGATTAAAGTCAATAGTGTTGTACCTCTGCAGTCATTACCAAAGCGTTTCTGCAAGGGTAGAGAATATTTTAGAGAAACAAAAATGAAAGAAGGAAGGCAATAGATTACGAATCAAAGGCATTCGTGCAGGAGGTCAGGTCTAAGGCTTCCTACACGAGAGACATGGAAGGAGAAAACGGATGAATAAGGTCTACTTACATAATAGAATAAAACTACGACAGATTCGGGCCACCAACTTTGGTTGCGCTGAGGTAAGTAGCTCGATCGAGTTCCCATCGAGGAATGCTAAATTTCCAAGGCACACTGACGAGGACAGACAGTACCAGCATGCCTCCTTAGGGGCAGCTCAGATCAATACCCTAAAGAACGCTATGTCCAAAAAATATGTGAAATATGTGTCCCAAAAATGTTATACCTGCTGAGGACTTCTCATGGAATGCATCTCAAAGAAATGTATCCAAATTATGACTGCATAAATATACTGTTTTTGATAAAATTATCGTACAGCGTTATACATGAGCTGTTTATGATAATAATTTAACAGTGTAGGCAGGATATTACAGAAAATAAAAATAAAAATGATTATTCAGAGTAAAAGGATACTTTTTACACTTTTTTCACACTTTTTCCTGGTCATTTATAAGCTACAGGGGTCGAGCCAAATTTTTGGACAGTAACAATCCTTAGTCCTGCTGCTTGAAATTCTAGTCGTATTTGAATAATAGTGAAGCAAGGTTCCCGTACGAAAGTACAGCGCACGTACACTTTAAAGTGGCGCCAAGAAAATAATCATAGTGCCACTAATAATTATTACTCTAAATGTATTCTCTCTTAAGGTCTATTTAGTGCGCAGAATCTACAAGTACCTTGATTCAGCAGTATGTAAATTTAGTTCACGAGAAAAGTATTTACTAAAGTATTTAAATGCATTTGAAAATATTTATAGTACTTGAATAAATTTGAAAAATGCATTTAGTATTTTTAAACATTTGAAAAACGAATTTAGTATTTTCATACATTTTAACAACAGTATTTAGTATTTAAAAACATTTAATTATTTAGTACTCATCTTTGTTATTGCACCCACGCGTTTGCTTACTCGTAGTAGCAAGAATGATAGATACTGATGAGCCCTGATATATTAAATACTTGAGATAATGATACAACCAAAATGGTCACAAACTTAACGCAAGCAAAACACTGTGCATCATTTTTGGTTCCAAGAACACAGTAAAAAAGCTTCTGAATTGTCTAACTTTAGAAAATGACGTTATTAGACCAGTAGCACAGGTAAAAAATTTGGGTGTCTGGTTTGAGCAAAACATCTCTTTCACATCCCATGTGGAGAAAACATGTAACAAAATTAACGGTACGTTATGTTTCTTCTGTAGTGAATCGCATGGCTCCACCATAAACATGCTTGACGAGAAAACTATGATATTAGCCATCCAATCTATAGTGTTATCGCACTTCGATTACTGTGACTTAGTCTGGGAATATATACCTAAAGACCTTCAAAAATTGTTGCAAAAATGCATGAATTTTGCTGCTAAAGTAACACGCAAAGGAAATTTAATGAAAAATGATCATGCAATTTCGCTCATAAAAAAGCTTAACTGAACCCCAATAGAAAAAAGGCTACTCATTCACACAGTGATATATGTATTTTTTCTTCATATCGCCTAAAATTCTGCCCAAGTTGTAAAATTCCATCCATCCACTACCGAAGGTATAAAACCTAATCGAAGACACGATGTTATCATCGGCTTCCGTTTGTCCGATGCTGGACACAGGGCTCTTTCGATTTCAGGTGCATTGCTTTGGAATAAATTGCCCACACATATGAAGAAAACTAACCATTTAAGAATTTCAAAAACAACGAATATCAAAGTAGCAAAGAATCGCAGAAAAGTTACTAAGTTACTATGCATGATTCAACAAAATAAACTAATAACGAAATAAACTACATATTGGTGTCTACCATGTGTTGGTGTCATACAATTTCAGTGTAAACTGAAGTACAGTCAATAATATTCAACTGAAATAAATCTGAAATGTCAAACTCTTGCTACTATTCTGCAGCCCTAGTTTAGTTAACAAATGTAAATTTAGTAAAAAACAGCTCGGTGTTTATGTTTAAATTAGTGCTTGTCAATTAGTACTTCTTTAACAGGAGAAAGATTCAATGTTAATGATCGTCAGTATTCATATTGCAAAAAAGAAATTGATAGGAAACAAACCATATTTCAATTTGCGATTGCTTCTCAGTTTTATTTTTCTACTAAAGCTATAAGTTATTTTATTTTATTTTTCCAATGTGTCATCATAAAGTTCATGCAATGTTAGTCAATGTTTCGGAACAAAAAGTGAATTTAAAACCTCAGTACTTTAATCTACTGCAGATTTAATGATCCATATCAAAATTCAAGTCTTGATAATTTTTGACATGTATTAAGCTTTCACTTGCATAATTTTTAAAAAAATTTCTGATGTTTCACATCAAATTTTATTAAACACGATGATATATGTATACAGTTAACTGTAATAAGGATTAAATTGAATAGATCATCAGCAAGTCATATTATGCAGTCGACCGGTATTAGAAATTACAATTTCAATCTAATTACAATTATAATTTTGTTTTAAAATTCCAACCTCATCATTAATTTTTGTTCTCGCTCTTTCTCTGATGTGAAACATCTATTTTTTTAGATGTGATGATGTTAATTCTAAACTATGTCTAAAAAAATATTCGTGTATCACCTACAATGTGTAGAATACCTACCACATCAGAATTTACAAGAGCCAGGCGCTGAATAATCTCCCATATTTATATTTTAATTTTAATGTTATCATGAAGCTTTTATGCCTCTTCTGAGTACATGTCTTCGAAATAACAAGATAATATGAAAAATCATAACTTTCCATAAGAGTAACTCCACTCAGACAACCAATATTTCATTCCTTTCAATTCATGATATGTTCAAATTTCCCTTTCTTGTATGGACTTTTCATATACGTAACTTTCGATACTGTTATTACCATGAAGTTCTCTCAAATATTTAATCCATCGAGTTTGATTGTTCAGTGTGGTACCAAAGTACGTATTCAGCTATAAGGAATGTGATTAATCTGTTTAATATGACATAATATTTTGTGGTTCATCTGCCAGAATACGGAAGATTCCTTCCATTATTCATTTCCGTGATCATCAGAATAAGACATGTTGAATTTTCTGTGTGTATACAGGGAGGGGACTTCAAATTGTCGCCCTCTCATATTCATGATATATTATATTTTACTTTTCGGATTATCTAAGAATAATACATCATTGGAACGCTACAGTAATCAGCTAATTGCCAGTGTTGAGTTTGAAATGATGGAACAAACATACGCAGAGTTATCTGAAATTTTGTTCACTGAGGCAGAAGTGAGATGCGCCGTGGTCATGGCCCTGATTCACAACAACGGGGAAGTGGACAACAGAATCATCGCCAACACCATCGGGGTCGACATGAGGACCATCCAGCGTACTCGTAAGAAGTTGGAGGAGAATAAGGATCGTTGTGGAGTTATTACAAGAGCTTCAAAGTCTCTGGACGACCGTCGGAAATCGAGAGATGCGGATTTTGTTAAAAGGGTTGAGATCATGATCGATAACGACCTCTCCAAGTTCATGAGGTCCATGACTGCTAAACTGGGGGTGACTGTGCTGTTGCCTTGGATGAAGCAGGGGACCCGGGACAGGCCCTGGGTTTACCACCAGGACAGTGCTCCTTGCCATGTCTCCAACCACTTCCTCGCTTGGCTGGAGGAGCACTGCTACGACCTCGTAACCAAGCACCAATGGCCTCCCAGCAGCCCGGATTTGAACGCAATGGATTATTTCTTTTGGAGAATTTTGGAGAATCGAACTAACCGGCTCCTTCATACCACCAAGGCATCCCTCATTGCCTCCATCAAGGAGCACTGCACTTCTATGGACAGGGAGATTGTAAAGACGGCCTGCAGGAGCTTCAGAACCAGAATCGAGCGCGTCATAGAGGCTGAAGGCAGAATTGACGGGTATACTATGTTCCTGGCAATAAATCCGTCCTTCTGTTTTTATTTGAAATAAACATCTTAAAAATTTACCGTTTTATGTTCGTTTCATTAAAAAGCGAGCTACGGCAACAATTTGAAGAACGAGACTTCAACAAGTCCCCACCCTGTATATTATACTTTCTCACGTCTGCCATTAGAAAATATGAACCTTTTAATCATTCCATTCATGTGGAAGTTTAGGGTCCTGCGAAGGCAATCATTTGATGTTTTGTTTTATTTTGCTTAAGAATGTCATTTAGAATAATTAATTAGGAAGAACAGAAGCGAGGCAGCATGCAGAAAAATCATTCAATAGAAAACAAATTTACGTAAAGTCTTTTTGAGAAAGAAAACAACTCATCAATCAGTCATTAAACAAAATCATAAGAAGGCTCTCATTTCCATGTCACCACATGTTAAAACGAAGAAACCTTTTGAGAGAAAGAGGATGTCGTTTAAAATTTTCAATGTTCTTGTAACTGTCGATGACATACATTATAACCTTCATGTCTATTGAGGATTCACCGAATGAGCTCTTCTTTTCGAAACCGAAGTACTTGTCTACGGACGACGTCCAGTTTGCCTCTTTTATAGCATCAGCAGAACTTGCAGACTGAAATTTCGAGGCAAAAATTGTGAGATATTTTTTCAGTGGTCAGTTTGCTCATGCAGTCTCACCCTTTGTTGATATCCACCCATATCAACTTGAAGTAGAGATGAGTGGTCGCAGCCAACATAGCGTCATGACCGCCTGGTTCATCAACTGACTGAAGGTATTTTTGAATCCTTCTCTTAAAGCCCTGAAAAATTGCCTGTATGAGTAGGACAAAATATTTTAACGGCTTTGATATCAGTTCATTGGGTTTATTCTGCACGGGAAGAAGGATAGGTAGATAGTATCAGTAGAAAATGACCCTTTCTCCTTACAGATGGTCGATTGCCGTAGCGTTGGTTCCCAAAACTCATATATGTTCGTTAATGAATTTTATTTTTGAGTTTTTCAGGGTTAGGAGCTCTTATGCGGTGAAAAGTTTATTGAGCATATCTCTGTTTTTCAGTAGCAGAGTTCAAGCATCATTGAGTAAATTCCATCTCGTAGTGCATGGAAGCTGCATACAGTTGAGGACTAGTTTTAATATCTCAGCAGACTTTGGACGACCACACTGGTTCAAGACGGCTGAACATTTCTCCATTGTAGCATGGTTAATTGTTGAAAATTAATATTTTTTTGAACCCATTCCTGACATCGGTGATGGCCACATAACCCAGGGTGTGAAAAACACAGCGTATATACTTAGACAAGGTAAACTGGATTTCATGATCCAAGCTGTTAACATCATAATTTTTTATGTCTTCTTCCGGAGCGACGAGCTAAAATTCAGTTTTGTCTTCTACTTCTGTTTCCTCTTCTTCAGTAGCATTATCATCGATGAGTTGTTCACCTGCGATAACACTGACTTCAAACTCTTTAAAAACTCTCATAAAATCTGAGCCATTATCTCTTACAGTGCCGACAACTTTATTCACGGGCAGGTTGAAACAAATGAGGATATATTGTTATTGTTCTACGATTCTGATGTACGAGTGTTCACCCTTGAAACGACAGAGATCTTTACCTTTCGATGATTGACGAAGCACTGTTGATGACAAAACTGAAAGTACAACTGAAAGAACTAAATTATGTGTGCCTTAGCACCGACATCTGGCCAACTTGTCATCGCAGCTCTAAAGTTAACTAATTAATTAAGTAAAACTAACAAAATTTTTAATTTTACTCTTTGTTCACGCCACGTGTACGTGTATTACACGAAAGTGTGTATTAACTAAATATTTTAAACAACGCAAAGGCTTAATCACATGTAAATTCTACCCTATTGTTAAAACATAGCTTCTCGCTAAAAGAACTCTATTCATTGTTGTGAGAACTAAGAAAAATTTATTACCCATATTGTTTAGTTGTACGATTATCTGGTATTGATAAGAGAGATAGTTAGTTAACTTATAGTTTACTTAATAGTTAACTTATTTTCTAAAATCAACAATTACTCATAGTTTTCCATCCAAAGACTCGTAATCGATCCACATTTGTTGAACACATCAACAACACCTTCCAATCTGTACTCCCATAACATCCTTCTTTTTCACTGTTTTAATTTTTTCTAAGAAATTTTAGTTCTGGAATCAAATTTACTTCTATACTTTGAAAACCCTCCTCCAGTCCGTAACCTTTTTTCATCATTCACCTTCTTGTTCACTTCTTTTTTTCGACATTTTATCATCGATACGTTTCACGATATTTTTTTCAATCATTCTTATACAGAATCAGTTTCATGACAAGTGTTATTCCCACATCCTGACTTTCCAACTATACTATCTAGTGTTTCAGTTTACTCACTGCATATCCTCCTTTCCAAACATTTGGTATTATGGTTGATATACATATTACAAATAGAACCTTTAGACACAAAAAATTAGCCTTTAACATTATAAAAATAAAGAAAGCAGCACAATAAATGCAGCACCAACTGCATTTATTGTGTTCTCGTTTTAGACCACAAAGAATAAAATAATAATCGTACTTGTTGTATCAGCCATGTATAGGTACCTACATTTTATGACATTTAGAACTAACTATAGTTACTACTGGGCATATTAATAAAAAATGTCCGAGCTGCATAAGTGGAGCATTAGCATGCCGTCGTTTCATGGGTGAACACTCTTACATCAGAATCTTCCAGCAATTAGAAGATATCCTCAACGGTTTCAAAATGCCCGTAACCAAAGTTGTCAGCACTGTAGGAGATAATGACTAAAAAAATTTAAAAGCTTTTGGCAAGTTTAGAGTCAGTACTGTTTTAGGTAATGAACTCAGTGACGATAATGCTACTGAACAACAGGAAACAGAAGCAGATAAAAATGAATTGCAGCTCGTCGCTCCCGAAGAAGATATCAAAATTTATGATGTTAACAGCTCTGATTTTGAAATCTAGTTTACGATGTTTAAGCATGTTCGCTCCTCTTCTCGCACCTTAAGTCGTGTGGTCACCATTAATTTAAAAAATGAGTTCAAAAATCATAATTTTTTACGATCAACCATACCACAATGGGGAAATGTTCAGCCGTCTGAAAAAAGTATGGTGGTCCAAAGTCTAGCGAAATAATAAAAGGAGTCTTTAACGGTAGTCTGTGGCTTCCATACACTACGAGATGTAATTCACTTTATGATATCTTAACTCTGTTGCTGAAACACAACATTATGCTCACTGAACTTTTTACCGCACAAGAGCTCCTAAACCTGAAAAGTTTGGAGATAGAATTCATTTAGGAATATAATAGGTTGTTCGGTAATAATGGCTGATTTTAGACAAAAAAATTTATTATTCAAGTAAGGGACATTTGATGTTCAGATTGGTCAAAGTATAAACCTTGTACAGCTATGCATCTTTTCCATCCATCAAGGCCATTTATGCCACGTTGATAAAAATCTTGTGACTTGAAAGCTAGGCAATCCATTTAAACAGATTCGACCTCTTCTTTGGCTCTGAAAGTTTTTTTGCTCAAAAAATTGTTCAAATGCTTGAAAAAATGATAATTGGTGGGAGAAAGATCACAAGAATAAGGTGGATGTGGTTAAATTTCATATCTCAAATCTGTGAGGTTTTGTAGACTCATTCATGGAACATAAGGGCGTGCAGAGCATGGAGCAGAATTCGACATCGCCGATTCACCAGTGCAGGCCACATGTTCTGTATGTGAGTAAGCATTTCGTCAAGTTGATTGCAGTAAACTTGAGCTGTGATGCTATGATTAGCATTCAGAAAACCAATGGACGACACCAATTGCACACCACCTGTCAATCACCATGATTTTCTACGGGTGAAATTTCGCTTTTGGAAACTGTTTGAGTGTCTCATCACGATTAAGCCATTGACCTGATCGTTTCCGATTATCATAAAGAGATCACTTTTTATCACAAGTGACTATACAATCAAGAAATGGAACTTTATTGTTTCGCAAGAAAAGCATCGAGCACAATTCAAAACGCAATGCTTGTTGATGATCATTGAGTTCATGCAAAGCCAATTTGTTGAGCGTTTTATTCTGACTGATTTGCTCCAAATGAACCAACACAATTAAAATGCTGACACCAAGTCGTTGAGAAACTTTCTTAACACTTTCTCATTGGTTTTGCTCGACAATCGCACTCAAATCTTCATTACGAAGAATGGGTGGCCGACCCCTACTGTCTTCATCTTTGAGGATCTCATATCCACCACGAAATTTTTGAAACTATTTTCGTACTGTTCTTTTACTTGTCTTGCCTTCTCTTCATGCCTTATTGATGTTTGCTGTAGTTTAACCAGCATTGTTGGAGAGCTTTAACTCATGCAAGAATAGTAATGTCAGGTCTTCTTTTTTCCTGTTTAAAATTGTGGGTTTTGTCACTTCTGAAATGAGTTGTAGATGAAAAAAGTACACAGATATAGTAGAGCACCCGTAGATAACCGAACAATCTATGTAATATTTGTATTTCGGCACCTATTGCTACTACAATCAACCACCTGCAAGGAGAAGAGGCATTTTTACGGACACTTCCTGCCTACTCTTCTTACTGTGCGGAATAAACTCGATGAACTGAAGTCAAATAAGTTAAAACATTGTTTCCCACTCATACAGACAGTTTTTCAGAGCTTTCAGTAACAATTTGAAAAATAAGTTTAGTTAGTTGATGATCCAGACATTCATAACGCTATATTGACTGCAACAACTCATCCTCACTTCAAGTTGCGATGGGAGGATATCAACAAAACGTGGGAATGCAAGAGCAAAATGACAACACTGAAACATCATTGCACAATTTTTGTTTCGACATTTTAGTCCGCAGGTTTACCGATGTTAGAGAGGACGCAAATTCTACGTCATCTGAAGATGAGTACTTCGGCTTGGAAAAGAAACGTGCATTCGGCGAATCCTCAGTAGACATGCAGGTTACAATGTATCTTAATGACAGTGACAAGAACACTGAAAGCTTAATACGATATCCTTTCATTCTAAAATGTTTCTTCGTTCTAGCACAACTTTGTTATCGTTCGCCGTCGAGAGTTTATTCTCTTTTGTTCGTTTATCGTTAATCCCCCATAGAAATAAAGTTAGCGACAAAACTATTGATCGGTGGATAATACTGTGTTCTAATAAAACTTTTAATGGTCGGCTTTGGTTTGCTCTAAACAAAGGTTACAATTTTAATTGGTAAATACAATCAATATTTCGATTTTAGCTTTTATTCGCAAACACTTAAAATGAATATGAAATTAACGCAAAAATATTTTTAAGGTTACTTAAGTATTTTAGTTGCAACCAAATTATAACTAAACATATTTATAATATTTTTGCGGCACCTTAACCCTACAACAATGGTTGACATATATCAAAGAATGAAACGCATACAGATGTTTGAGAGTCTGTGATACCGCTAGAATATCATTCGTATTTTGTTATCCACTTGGAGACAACTTAAGAATATAGTTAATTTTAGTTTAACTTTTCATTTAGCTTAATTTTAGTTTTATATTTTTGATAATTTCAGAGACATGCCTGGACACAGAGTAGCAACAATTAAAATCAGTATCACAAAAACAACCTGAGGAATAATTGATTAGGGATATAATATATAATTTTACTGGCTGCTAACGGGTAACACGCTATAGCTACTGTAGTGAATCTATAAAGTTTCAACGGTGGTGCTATTTCCACCAATAAACTTCACTAGCTTTAATAAGGAGTTCTAATAACCACTGCAATGACCTAGACTTGAAGTTAAATAGAGGCTGTCGGGTTTAGACTTTTATTCTTGTAGGCCAGATATAAGTATTAAGGGAATTCTTTGCTCTTCAACGTGCATGGGATCTTGCCGACAGGAGGGTCCTCAAGGCTGAAGGGAAGGCGCTGGCCGATCACAGGGAAGTAGTTCCAGTCCCAGTAATTTGTGTTGACGGTGAATAACTTTAGTGTTAATATGATTTGTTTAACTCGATTTAGAAGATTGAGATGTAGGAATCTTTGTTCGTTTGGTGTATCTGATTATAACTGAGTATGTGCAATACCTTAATCAAAGGCAGTACAGGACGTTATTCAGTGCAGTTGACTTTGTAGATTCTAGTGTGTATCACTAAGAGTGGGTGAGGAGAGGAATGGTGGCTGCACAGAGGGATAAAAAGGTGAGTATGATTTTCAGAAGAAGGCGCAAAAAGGCCTTGCCATCCTAACCCCTGACAACTCCAATTATTCAGGGTGTCTTGAATTAGGAGTTTGCTATATTCATAATGTTCAGATGTTAACATTTTTGTACTATTGGTTTCTTTAAAATTAGTGAAGATAATATGAAGATATATAATGGGTTCATCTTTAAAAAAAGGAATAACTTTGAATAACAAAGTATCAGAAAGGTGCTTTTAGTTAATCTATATCTTGGAAGCAAGTCTATTTAAGTGCAAGTTAGTAAGGTTAGCTGGATTCTGGGAGCACAAATTCAGCAACAACAAAAAAGAAAGGAATAACATTGAATATAAAAAAGACACTCTAAGCTTTTCGATATTATTAAATTTTAATTAGGTAATAACTAAAAAATCATTGATTTTAGACCTTCAAGGAAATAGGTTTTAGGTATGTAAAAATACTAATACTGTACTGAGTTTTCACAAGTAAAAAGAAACACATAGAAATTCTTCAACAGACAAGATTTAAAATAAAAAAATGGCATACGGTGCATCCTGATTTATATCAATATCGACATGCTGTAGGTATCATATGGTAAATAATGGCTTGAAGTTCTGTTCCTAGTCAATAGGCTTAGCCAACAGACCCGGACATTGGTTTTTATAAATATTCTGACCTGGCAAGCTATAAACTGTTGCATATGAGTATAAATATCCTGAACAAACAGATATCTTAGATAGAATTTGATATTAAAAAATCTAAACCTGAAGACAATACAGACTAGATTTGATACTATCCTTAGACATTACACTATTCAAATGAGTTCTTTAAGAAATGGTAATAAGCACAGTGATTGAAAATGCTGTTAAAGAACTATCATAAGCACAGTCACTGAGTCATAACAGTTGTCCATAAAAACACTTCATGGCACTTGACTTGATTTAATAACTTTAACAGTAAGGTAGTCGACACTAGCAAATTCTATTCTACACAGGCTTCTACTGGGCAAAGGTGATTATAAAAATTACAAGTCTAAATATACTAAAAATGGCATGCTTACCTCCTATATAACACAACTCACATGGCTCTGAGCTGCAACAAAAACCGTGGCTACTGAGTCGGGTATGTATTGGAGAAAAGACCGGAAACAAAGCTAGGACGATGACGAATGTTGCCAAAAGGCGTCCTTTGTTTTTGGGATACTCAGAACTAATTATTAATTACAAATAAAATACATCACTAGGTTGTCACTAAAAATTATCCTTGAAACTGAAAAAAGGCTAAAATTCTATAATGATAGATATACCAATTTCTAGTGAGATTAATGAGATTATTGCTAACTTTTATTGTAAATGTATGTGCTATTAAAAAAGAAAATTGAAGATTGATATTTTTATAACATATGCAATATGGTATGAATGGTACATAGAGTGATACACTACTACATTCGTCTGCGACCGGAAGGTCGGTCCCGTTGTGATTCATCTGTAACGGAAAGGAAGGGATACTACTCGGCCGCCCCAGGTTTGTTGTTCAATAGGGCTATTTAATCTCACTGGACCTGGAAAGGTTACGTTACGAGGGTGCAAGTTCAGTTTTGACAAAGAAATTGACCTTGATAAAGGAATCGCCAATGGTACAGTGACGTTTGTAACAGGAGCAACTGCTATGCTGCTTGGAATGTCAGAATCCACAATGAAGAAAAGGTTACACCTGAATTGGCTAGGCAGCAATACGGCAAGCCGCGAAACATTCGGTAACCTGTGTGTGTTATGCCTTTTGGAAGGATCAACATTTAAGAAGGGGTAAAGAGGGTAATTAAGGTTAGGAGTAGCATGAGTATCTGATACACATGCTCCTTTAACCCTATCGATAGCTACCGATTTGGGCTTAACGAATATCTCAATAATTAGATATTTAGGGGTCCGCTTTAGGACTCTAAAAGGACTATCATACGATCGCGTCAGGGCAGGCTTTACCCTTTAGCGACCAAGTGGACTATTCGGTCGCCTTTCAGGGTCTTTGGGAGAATTGTTCTAATAATTAAACAGTGAGCAATATGAGGTTGCTACTAGGTTTGAACGCTTCGGCATGTAACAGTGTCGTTCTTTTGGCTGCCTGGCTCTCAGCATGCTTCATTACATCAGTGTACAGACGGTCTTTGTGAGCTTAAATGTAAAAACTAGAAAAACAAATTGGTCGCTAAAGGGTTAACGCCATCCACACGCACCTAAACATGTGTGCAGGTTAGCAAGGCAGGGTCCAACTTGTTTGCAGTAGCAATAGGAATAGGTGCAACATATTTAATGTCTCATGTAGTCTTTGAGTTGCTCTGCGTAGGAGGTTTGACTCACAAGAGAAAAGGACTCAGAAAGATTAGGGTTAACTATATTCCAGGGCAGTCATAAGGTCTTGCATTACATTATCATCGCGACTTTTGCTTTTTGATCCGGTTTATAGAGACTATGTAAGCTTAACTGAGCTCACGAACACATACAGAAATAATTTGGTAACCGAAAGGAGTAGTAGAAGATGATTTCACATTTCAAAAAGAAAGCCTTTAGTCTGAAGGACGAGCCAAGAATAAAATGCTCCAAAAGACTCAGTTTTGAAGAACTTATTGATGGCTGCCATTGATGATTCTTCCCAAACAACTAGGAAAACGAACAAGAAGTTTAACGTGAGCTGTATAACCATGTATCATAAAGTGAAAAGAATTGTTAAACTCTCTAAGGCTGGGAAATTGGTTCCGCACGATCTTTCAGAGAACGTGTAAACGTGTGAACTGTTGTGCCTTACGACGTTATGTTCAATTACCAACCCAATTCTTAGATAGAATCGTTACTGTAGATGAGAAATGGATAACTTACAATTATGTTAAACGTTAACACGTTTGTTGCGATTACCTGATTGGTGTAAAACTTCACTTTGTACGCATAGTCACTATAAGGATCTGAAAAAATTACAGAACCAAACCTAAGTGACCTACCGGTGGGTCGCATCGCAACAAACGTGTTAAAGATAGTGGCTCAGCCGTAATTCCAACCTTATTATACAGCCCCGACGTGGCCTGCAACTGAAAAATTTCTGCGTGTGGCGGGACATAAAGGGAATTGTTCATTGTAAGCTATTAGGTGACAATCAAACCATAACTTGTGCAGTATACAGCCAGAAGCTATGCCGTTTGAAGACTGTTCTAAAGGTAAAACGACCTTCGTCGGTGAACAGAAGAGGAGTGATCCTGCACCATGACAATGTCAGACCCCACACCTCAAGAGGGACGAAGAATCTCATTGAACAATTTGGTTGGGAAGTGTTGATTCACTCACCATGTTCTCCCGATCTTGTTGCAACAGATTACCATCTCCTTAGATGCCTACAGAATCATCCTTCAGGACAAATGCTTACTTCAAAAGAAGACGATGATATGAAGCCAGTTTATTTTTTGAGTCAAAACCAAATGAATTCTATGACGGAGGCATCAAAAAGCTTATAGAATGGTGGAAAGATATCGTTAGTAACAATAGTGACGATGCTAATGATAAAATAAATCTTGGTTTCGCTGAATTTTTATTCCAACAAAAAAAATGGACAGAATCTTTCGTTCCAAAAATTGACTGAATTTTCGTTGCAACCTGATGCTTGGTGTTCAACTCTCGACATAACATTTTTTTTAG
The DNA here is from genome assembly GCA_006783055.1 of Trinorchestia longiramus. Lineage (NCBI taxonomy): Eukaryota > Metazoa > Arthropoda > Malacostraca > Amphipoda > Talitridae > Trinorchestia > Trinorchestia longiramus. Next base: position 40,987 of record VCRD01004238.1, read on the forward strand.
ATTCTATTAGAGACCAGTTTTATCCGTATCATTTTTTCGTGTTGCATTCACCAGCATGATCGACTGCTGAGCGGACCGCTTTGTGGTGCAGGAAGACGCGAGTTCGAGACTCTACTACCCGGGTCTGTTTGTGCATGAACATTGGCGGATAGAATGATTATATGGCCTGGGACTTGGGTAACGACCTAACAATGGGCCAAAAGGTTCGTTCTATCACCTCATTCTATTACTAATTCTAAATGATCTTGCTAGAAATCGATAGTTATATGCATCCATGGTATACGAATCAAGAATATATTGAAGCCTAAATTCTTCTCTGAAATCTAAAATTTACTTGAAATTTCCACGCCATTAACAAATGAGGCCAAGTTTCATGTATGACTCTAGTATTAACAAACGGAACTCAAACGAATCAAGTTGTTCATATCCAATTCGAAACTCACGTGCGTGATTTTGTTGAAGAAATTCAACTTAGGCCACTATTTGCATCAAATGACTCCTCCTGTTCTAACTTAGCCTAGTTTTAAGTGCCTACTTCAAATTACCTGACAACCAATGACTGTAGACTACATAATTTCTTTATCGTAAGCCAAATGGAAAAATATTTCACATTCAAGCTGTAACCATGACATTGTAGGTGATACAAAATCTATTAACAAAAATATTTCCCGTGAAACAATGTATATTGAAAGTCATTTTAAATTTAGTCAGCTTTAGACGTATATATAGAATTGGAAAGCAAATTTTAAGTGAGTCGTTGCTCTATATGGCCTAAATTATTCACTAAATACACAAGTGGAACTTGTTTCGGTGGCGATAGTTTTTGAGCTGTATGACATATTTTGAGTGCTAATTTCAAGTATGCTGTCCATGTTCATTAACATCTCCATTTTTTGCGATATATACATCGATTTACCCGTATTGACCCATTTTATATTGCTACCACGAATTATATAGTAAAACAAAGACTGTAAACAGTTTATTGTCACGAATGTACAAATACATGGAACAAAACCTAATACACGTTGAAAATTTTTTCTTCAAAATAATGCAATTGAAACCATAAAGAAAATGAGCATTAGTTTCATGATCTTGCTTTATGGAACATTCATGAATTATTAACTTCATTAATACAGTTCTTGTATTAGTTCTATTATCAATCTGTCGTCCTATGCGTATCTCATCATCTGTGATAGCGATCTTCCATTGTCTTACGGCTCTGGTGAAATCTTTCACCCTGCCGTGCGCACGCAAGCAAAGCCTGAAGAGACTCCGTACTGGGAGAAGCGTATCTTCAACCCTGATATTTTAGATTTTAACATTAGGTAAATACGGTAGAAGACAAAACCTAAATATTTAGCTTCGTAGCAGCAAAACCGACACTTAGCAGCTCTGTGCGGGAGGCTATGTGCCTGCAGTTTATGGACGGAGTAAGGAGGCAAAATGGGGCATTAAAATACAAGGGTTATTAGACTTAGAAATTTTGAGAAGAACCACGTACAGCAGTCAGTAAGACTCCATTCACAAGAGTGGGAAGAGCCATTTACAAGCGTCGAAAAATCCATTCTAGCCCCAAGAACCTATCAAAGAATGCTTTAGACTGTTATCCGACCGTTATTTAACCCAGTAGTCTCCCAACTTTTATCCGCCGCGACCACCTTTAAAAGATTTTATTTTTGAACGAACCTATAACTTAATGAAAATGAAGACTAAAAAATATATATAAGAGAAAAAATTAATGTTTTTAAAGAAATCGGGTATACTGTAAAAAAACATTTAAAATGCGTGTATTTTACGCTTGTTCGACTGCGTAGTATTCCGAACGTTCTTATTTGAGGACTGTGCGTATTATTTACTGTTTGAATCGTGTGACTGACCCTGTTTTGCTATCCATACTTTCCCCCTACCTTTTCCCACATGATGAGGGGAGGGGGTGACTCATTCTCCGCCTAGTCTGGCCACCGAAATGAAATAAAACATTAATAATGAATCGCGGGTGTTCGAATGCCTGTCCGCCACTTGCTCACCACCGCGTACAGAGCGACAAGCGGGAGAGGTGAGCGGACAAAACTCAAAACCCTAGCCAGTATAGAAGCCACCAGTCCGAACACAGTCGTATCTTGCAAAAAAATCATTCCATCTTCGCAACACTCGTCACTGCGATTAGCTAGAGCGGTTAAAATACCGCAAAAATAAAATACATTAATCGATAGAGTACGGTTAATACTCCCAGAAGTAGGTTAGTGTGAATTTATGTTGCACGTATTTACCGTGTAATTGTAACGTAAACACAACCTAATTTTTTTCTAAAACCCCCGGATACAGCGATAGGCGCTGTGGGCCAACGGTGGGCCACTTATATTAGGTTGTGTATATTTTGAAGTGCCTTCTAGTGATAATGACAGTACGAAGTGAAGATTTGCACCGGCTAGGCAATCGCACTCAACGTGTTGGGGAAAAATGAATGATATTAATACGATTTAATATTAATTTACAATTAACAGGACAAAATACCATGCTGAAAAACATCCTAATCAATGAACATGTTAATAAAAGGTTTGCTAGCGACAGAGCAGTCATTTTCTTATGCAACAGAAACTATGTTCTGTAGGGCCGCTACAATATCATGATTATTTTAGTATTAAATAATATTAAACTTAGTAATATTTTAGAGTAAATCTTTATAAATTTTGCACGTCACTTGTGATTGTTATTTTTTAAGTCTAAATTTAATCATGGTCGTGACTTCAAATTGTAACTCTCGTCGTTTATAGAAGAGCGTAGTCAACCACAGGTTCTCAACCCAAACGCCCGTCAGTCCGTGCATAACCATTATCCAGTGAACAAGTATATTCGTGCTTTCAGTCTCTCTGCCGGGCAAGTTCCTATTAACAATGTGTTAGAGAGTTTAGCATTTCACTTACGTGCTAGATATTCTTACAACTTGTCTTTTTGCTGAGCCTAGATGTTCCCCTGTAAGTTTAAGATTTCCTTTTTGAAGCAGTTTTGATACATGTGTATTTGACCGATTGTTTGGAAAACATCTCATTTCATTGTGCTTATGTTTTCATTCAAACGATTTAAATTGTGTTTGAAGTGTTCGTGCTTTGATTCGCGTTACTCTGAGATTTATAATTAATCCCAATATAGAACATTTTGAAGAATAACTATTGCATCAGCTATGAAATTCATTGTCTAATTTCGTCTCACTCAAGTCTCTACGTTCGGGTATTTTATGACGAGCATACTGAAAGATCGACCAGCAATTTTGATACGGTTATTAAATTTGATGGCCTCGGGTAGAAGCTGCCTATCGATATCTCGTTTTGTATTCCCTGTAGCAGTCAGCTAATTAGGTACGATGCTTTAATGTTTTACTCAACAGTTGTATTATAAAGTTGCCTTCTGCTATTGATTTTTCTTGCTAAATTCTGTATTTATTTCGAGTTACTTATGGGTCCTTACTCGGGCAGGTTTCAGTTTCAGGTCTCAGTTTCGGTCTTAATTCAGTATCAGTTCCAGTTTCGGTCTTAAGGATTTCAAGTTCTTAGTTTTGGTCTTCGATCCCGGCCCCAATTTCTGTTCTAATTTTGATCGTGTTCATGAATAAATCTGCAAGCTACGGAGACGATCGTATCACTTCCTTCGAAGAAAATCACCCACGAAATAATCATTACAGAAAAATAACGCGTTCCCTAAAGTGGCTCGTTCCCTAAAGTGGTGACCCCTGTGAAGAAATACCCTCCTTCAAAATATTCGTATGAAGCTCAAGAAACAAACCCAGTGAAGAAACATTCCCAGTGAAGAAACATTTTCCTGCAAAAAGTTCATATCAAGCTCAAGAAACAGCGCCAGCGAAGATCAACTCCATTGACGAACACTTCTCTGTGAAACGCGATCCTCCTTCACCCAACGGCCGAAAGTCATAAAACGATCGAGAAATTCCTTCGAAGCCAAACATCCGCTCTACAGAGAAGGCAACCGCAGAAACCATCTCTGCACCACCGCTCGAGCTCAGCATCAGTCAGGCTGGCTTCAATTAACCTCTGATCAGACTCTACAACAAACTCCGCCGGACTTCGAGCGAACGTTAGGGAAGTAAACTAATCGTAAACATTTTTTTACCGTGCTGTGTTCGTGTCTACTTTCTGTGCCTTTTTTTCCCCTGCCGCTCTATTTACTCGTTTTCCTAGTGTGCCATTTTCCCCTATTCCAGTCATTCCTTATCTTCGCCAGATTTCCTATTGTCTATACGTCATCTTGTTCAAATTGTTTTAGCCAGATGTACGATCACAATGGATGCCGAAAACGCAGTTCAGGGTAACGCTAGCGCAGTGAGCATCAAACCCCCTGTATTCAATAATGCACTCCCTGCTAGATGGTTTGCAATCCTAGACAGTCAATTTGCATTAGCTAACATTACCGTTTCAAGTACTAAATTCCATCATGCTTTCAGTAGCCTCCCCGTGGAAGTTACAAATAAGGTTAATGATACAGTTATACGAGAATTGAAGGGTGGACGGCACTAGTGGACTACTTGCATTTTTTCCCGTGGAAAATATATAGTAGACTACTGGATCGTAATTGCCTCTGTCAGCGCTGTGTTAGCGACAGCACGGGACAGCTTAAGTAGACTACTCGACTGTAGTCTCCTTTAGATTTGCTTCCGAACGCGTATTTTTGCCCTGTATTGCGAGTGCAGCTCTACCTAGGTGTCTTTTAAAGCTGCTCTGCGATTGGTTGCGCGAGAGGGCTAGGTCCCGCCCCTCCTCCTTCTGGTATAAATATTTTAGTCCAAATAAATCAATTATTTTGCAGTTCAACCAATAGTCTGGTATACTTTAATTATCTGTGTATACTTTAAATATTAGATATAAGAATGCCAGCGCTTGTTCTAATTTTAAAACGCAGTTTTAAAAAATACGCTCGTTCATACGAGTATATGCAAGAAAAGTTTTTCTCAGCAGAAAATGTGAGGGTTTCAATGTCCTACTGAATTAAATAGAGTTTGTTGCTTCTGTGTAATGAAGCAACAATTTTTATAGACAAGGTAATTCTATTGTTTACTTAATTTTGTCTGATACCTTTAAGTACTGTCTTACCGTCGTAAATTTCAGTGATAGTATTTTTAAACCAGGAAAACTTATTAGATAGTAACTATAGCAATGTTAACACTGGGATCTCAGCGAAAGGAAAACAAATACTGAATCTATTCGTTTCCAAAAATGTTGATACATACAGAATATAATACAACCCGATTAAATTTTAAAATTCCTGAACATAAAGGTATTTTTTGAATACATCTATTATGATAAGTAATACAATGATAAAGAAAAACTTTAAAACGTATACTCTGACGTTATTTTAAGGTTGTGGGTTTAAAACAACTCAGAAAGTCTGGTGACAGAAAGAAC
>VCRD01004239.1:27954-48521 GCA_006783055.1 Trinorchestia longiramus
AGTGCCATCATTGAACCCATCTCCTACCAAGGAAACATAAATGGAGAACAGTACCTGGAATATATAACTACAAGGATAGTTCCACAAATCCGAGAGGTTTATGGTGACAAGTTTCAGTTAGTGTGGTTCATGCAAGATGGTGCACCGTACCATCGTCGCATCACTGTGAGGGATTACCTCGTTGAAGTGTTCCAGAGGCAAGTTATTGGAATAGGTCATGGCGTAGAATGGCCCCCAAGATCCCCTGACCTAACTCCCTGTGACTTCTACCTCTGGGGGGTCCTGAAGAGCAACGTGTACACAATTCCACCTCAGAACACCCAGGACCTTCAGCAGCAGATCGAGAATGAGATCTCAAACTTGATATTGAACTGGCCTCTCATCAGACGAGCCATGCAGAAGATCGAGATGAAGCTGAGGTGGTGCCTCCAGTTGGACGGACGTCAAGTTATGTAAATAAAAGAAAAATTGTGCAACGAATAATGAAAATTTTAGTCTTTTATGTCTATTGTTTTGTTTAATAAACGGAAATTGTTTTAGAGTACTGACTTTTTTATTATCCATAACGATGTATACTTTCTCTTAATTTTACGTGCTTCTTAAATGTGATAGAATGTTATGGTATCAGTATCATTTGTGTCTTACACGCTGTATGCATTGGTTACTGCTGTAGGAGTTCATAATGAAAACCCGCTGCTTAATGCAATTTAAAAGTATAAAAGCTAAAGAAGTAAATCAGAATTAAACTGTTATATGGTTCCGGTATCATATATGTATACAGTAAGGAGCAAAATAATACAACACGTTGATTAAATTGCCAGATTGCACATTGATAGAGCACGTACAATTACAAAAATTGGACTGTATATAAACAATAGTATAAAAAGGTTAATAATATATCTATAACCTACAAATATTTTATAGAAAAAATATATATGAACAGGCATAATAAATATGTGAACAAAAGTTCACAATACCCGACTTTTTTCGATATTATGCATGAAAATTATTGTAGGATTATTCCAGAATGTTCTAACACATTCTACTATTTGACAACCGAATTTTCGTCAGCATTCATCACCAATAACGTGTCATTGGTGCAGCAGCTCTCATTCTGAAAGGTCGTAAGCATGGGTAAGAATAAGGACATCAGCCAAGATCTTTGCATACGTATTGTGGAGCTCCATAATGAAGGTTTGGGATATTGGAAAATAAGTGTACAACTGTGTGTCCCTATAGCCTCGGTTGGAACCATAATACGTAAGTGAAAATGCTGGAATATGACTATCAGCAAGCCTCGAACTGGCCGTCCTCGGAAGATTAACGACTGTGTTGCTCGAAAATTGGCCCGAACAGTAGTGCAGAGGCCTCAAACTACTCGTGAAGAATTGAAGGATGATCTCAAAGCATCTGGGGTCGAAGCCAGCAAACACAAGATCAGCAGGGCACTACACCGTGAAGGTCTTCGCTCCCGCACCCCTCGTGGGACACCTCTTCTCCAGAAACGTCACGTTCAACGACCATTTGAACAAGCCAGCTGTGTTTTGGAACTCTGTACTGTGGTCAGATGAAACCAAAATCGAACTATTTGGGAGAAACAGCACGAACCATGTTTGGAGGCAACAAAACGAAGAGTATAAACCAAAGTGCACCATACCCACTGTTAAGTTTGTAGGTGGCTGAATCATGGTGTGGGGATGTTTCAGCTCATCAGGGGTAGGTAAACTTCACATCAGTGAAAGAACCATGACTGGCAGGAAATATCGTGAAATATTGGAAGAGCAAGTCCTACCTTCAGCTCGTTTGTTAAAATTGAAACGTGGATGGAAATTCCAACAAGACAACGATCCAAAGCATACGACAAACAAACCAAGGAATGGTTGAGGATGAAGAAGATAAACATTTTAGAATGGCCAAGTCAATCCCCGGACATGAATCCGATCGAAAACTTGTGGAGGGAATTGAAATTGAAGTTTCAGAAGAGAGGTTCCAATAACATCACTGAACTCAAAGAAATTTGCATTGAAGAATGGAATAAGATTAGGCCTGAAACTTGTAAAAGGCTGGTAGTGAACTACTATTAACGTCTCGAAGCCATAATTAATAACAAGGGCTATGCAACGAAGTATTAACGTATGTATATCTTGAAATGTCTTCTAAACTTTTGTTCACGTATTTATCATACATATTTCTATATATTTTTTCTAGTAAATGTTTGTGTGTTTTAGATATATTATTAACCTTTTTATACTATCGTATATATATATATAGGATAATTTTCGTAATTGTAGGTGGTCTATATATGTGTAATCTGGTAATTTAATCAACGTGTTATTTTGCTCCCCACGGCACATACATCGGTCAGTGGATACATTTTTTGTAGACATCCTGAATATTAATGAAAAGTATTCATTTAAAACACAATAATTTGTCGTAAAGCTTTAATGCATTTATTTTTATAATTTCAAATAAGTCAAATTTAAATCGTGGAAGTTCCACAAGAACTGGCTAGCATATAATAGACAGTGTGTCTATATCTCTCTCTCTATCTTTATCGCTCTGTGTGTGTCCGTGTCATTACTTCTTATCTATTACTGAAAAGAAATTATTTAACTGAAATCAGAAAGGGTATGCATGTATTGTAAATATTGTATGTATAGTGAATACTAAATGTGCCGGATCACTATAAAGTAATCTATTTTTTCTGTTATTAGTTGTTATTTTTTACACGGCTACGTTATCGGTAGATAAGATACAGAATGGAATTTCTGTTTATATTGATGAAAAATATTCACAGGTAACACTGAAAAATGTATTTTATTTCATAGATTCTTAATTATGTCACTTTTAAACCAAGGAATTTAACGGGTACTATCTGGACCACGTTATCGTTAGATAAAATGCACAAAAGAAGTTCTGAATGAAATGAATGAAAAGTATTCATTTAAAACACAATAATTCGTTGTAAATCTTCAATTCATTTATTTCTATGATACTTTCAAATAAGTCAAATTTAAATCGTAAAATTTCCACGTTAACTGTCTAGTCCCACTATATAATGACTTGTGTACCCAGCCGCCAAAAATGACGGCGGTGATTTTGTGATAATACCCGAGCCATCAAAAATGATGGCAAATACTGTTCGAAAGATATTAACACGTTGCCTCCGATTGCCTGATTGGTGTAAAACTTCACTTTGTACGCATAGTCACTAGAAAGATCTGAAAAAATTACAGAACCTAACCTCAGTGGTACACATACGTACCACTTCGGAGTCAACGTATTGAATAAAATTACATATAAGAACGCAATGCAATATATTTAGTTTCATATATATTTACAAAGGACAAACGTTTTAATTGAGTATTTCTTTAATGACAACATTCCTAGTCAAAACTAAGACATTAGTTTTCTACTGGTGCAATTGACTCAGCAATTCGTGTCATATTCGGGTACAATGTACCCGAATCAAAGGGCAATACCCCGCCCAACTCGGTATCCACGATACGGACTCGAGTATATAGGGCTCTGGGTCTCACTAAATTTTTTAAAAGTCACACGAAACATATAAATAAATAAATAAATATATGAATAAATAAACATATAAATAAATATAGACACACGACGGTCATTCTTAGTATTAGATAGATACTAACTTGTTGCATGCATGCTTGATTGCTCGCTCGGTTCGTCTCTCTGTCACGTTCTTAAGGATTTAGATAGAAGGAAATTCGTTTACGAATAGCAAGATGAGATACCATGAAATTTCATCCCTAAATTACGATGCAAATATAGTTTCTGGAATATATATTTGAAAGTCAAAATACTGTATTAGAGCTTTTGATTTTGTCGTTCGCATATTTATTTCGCATATTTTTTCAGCTGAATTTCTTCGTAGCTGTTGAAACTTCGTGCGCAATAGAGGTAAATATTCGGAGTACAGGCCTCTGGTTTAATAATACACAGTTTGTTGCTTGCTTGCTTGGTCCATCTCTCTGTGACGCTTTTGAGGATGTAGATAGAAGGGACACAGCAAAGACACAGTCTTCAGTATGGAAACTCCTTCATAAAGCTCGCGTCCACTGGCAAATAAAATTAAATAATTCAGTAAAAAATAAATAATTCACGTGTTGGTCCACTAGTTCACGATATGATGCACGTATACTCGTTTTGATTTCATTCAAATAATTTGTCTCCAGTAATAGATAGGCAGTAATGGGACGGACACACACAAGAGGGAGATATTCTGTCTATTATACAGGGTGTCCTCTAAAAAAGGAGCCGATTTAAAAACTCTGTAGTTTGTAAACTATGAATGCTAGAAGGATGAAATAGGTTTTATTTAAAAGAACAACATTTAAAGTTTTATTTAGTATCATAGATACGATGTAATGAATGTACAGGTACATCTGTAGAACTTCAATTTCATTCATTGTTTATTAACTCCAAGAATGGCACAATTACCAGTCAAACAGAGACAATTTGTCGTGGAAGAAATGATTGAACAAGCATCCGCGATCTCTACAATTCGTCGATTTCAAGCAAGATGTGGAACACGATTACCTAAAAAAACAGTTGAAATTAATTACACTGAATGGAATATTCACAGCATAGGGCATAATTTAAATAAAGGAAATTCAGGCCATCCAAAAACAGCATGGGCAAAACAAGAATTAACATGGTTAAAATTTTAATTAACAAGATAACGAAAATAAAGCGAAATCAGTGAGAAAATTGTCTGCTGAGACACAGGTAAAGAAAACTACTGTTCATTTTCTTCTCAACAAATAACTTCATAACTTCATTACTTCAATAAACCAAACAAAATGCAACGTCATCAAGAAATCTCATCTCAACCTCTTGATCCTGCGGTGAGATTTTTTTATGACGTTGCATTTTATATGGTTTTAGATAAAGTTATTTTTTGAGAATAAAATGAACATTAGTTTTCTTTACCTGTGTCTCAGCAGACAATTTTCTCACTGATTTCGTTTTATCACCGTTAGTTAAAATCCATAACATGTTAATTCTTGTTTCTTCCCTTGCTGTTTTAGGATGCCCTGAATTTCCTTTATTTAAATTATGCCCTGTGCCGTGAACATTCCACGAATACAAAAATTGTTTTATTCAAAATGCTTCTCTTTTGCCCTCACTACGTCGCGAAATTTTCTGAGAAAATCTATAATGGCCGCATAAACTACTTATAAGGGCATTTTCTCTCAATATTTATTCAATTTTGATTTTCGAGCTTCGATTCCGTGGCAACAAGTAGAATAAGTGTTTTTTTATCAACATTCTATTGATTTTGAGGTTTTCCCTAGTTTCAATATTTCGGATGCACTCAGTCCCTTTTCATTCTTTTCTATAATAAACTTTCGCATCAATTCTACAGACATTGTCAATAGTTAATGATTAATTGTTCCACAAAAACTTAGGTATATCCTTGTAATGAATTCTATAGAATTATATTGGGTAATATTTTCAAAATAATTATTTTTAAAACTTTGTTGAAAACAGGTAACAGGAATGATGCCCCACCCTGTAGTAAGGTTCTCTCTCTTCTTGTAACAGTGCGTAGAGCGGAAAAATTATTAAAAAGAGAATACATTTTCATACTATTTGTCTTACAGCTCGTATAGATAATAAACAGTGGGTGAAATAAATATCCAACTGGTTGCTAAAATTTTATTTGCCATAGGTATACAACTTCAAAACAAACAAAAATTAGGCATCTTAGATATTTCTATACAGTAAGTCATATACAAATTTAAGATCACATCACAGAATAAATGGAGCTTTAACATTGTATTAACAAAAATGTTGAACTAATGTGTCAAAAGTCAAAAAAGTATCCGACAGACCAATAAAAGATAACTTCAATACGAAAGTAATCAATAATTGAAATTTCTAGAATTACTGAAATAAAAAAGACCTAAAAAATTCTAGTTAAAAATCTAAAGTCGGCAGAACACATTGAGCAATTGCTGGATAAGGAGGGCAGTATATCATTCTTTAATTGTACGATGACGAAGTCGAAAGAATTGCCCAAACTCGCCACAGGGCATATTTTGGCGCTCATAATAAAGGCTTAGGCTGTAGGAAATTTTCAATTAAATTATAAATACCAAGTTCAACCATCAGAGACATGATTCGTTAGTTCAAGTCTTGTCAGTTAATTGTTAGTTTACATTGTAATGGATGCCAATGTGAAATTTCATATGGTAAAGATAGAAATGTTGTCTGTAAGTAAAGAAAAACCCTCAAATGATTCCGTCTGAACTTTAGAAAGAGTTTGAAGCAGCTCGGGTAGAGGTCTGCAAGAACACTGAAGCTTACTCTGAGACAAAATACTTTATTCTCAAACGCCGAGAAAGTGACCTTTGTTCAAGTCTATTCCCAAAAAATCATCTGAAATTTAACAATGATCATTTGTAGATACTTAGAAAGTTTTGACATTGCGTTGTGGTTTGACGAGACGAAGATTGAGGTATTTGGCCGGACAGTGATAGTCGCGTTTGAAGGAAAAAAGATTACATGTCATCCCAAGAATACCATCACAGCTGTAAAGTTTGACGGAAACAACATAATGATATGGGGTTACTTTTTCGTTTGCAGGTACTGGCAAGCTTCATGTTAGTGAAGACACAATAAACGGCGCGATGTATCGTATGATTCTTGACGATAATCTCTTGGTATCTGCAACGGACTTGAACTTGCCGAGAGAATACACGTTTCAGCAGGACAACGATCCCAAACAAGCGGCCATGAACACATCACCGTAGCTCCAGCGGAATAAAATAAAGTTGATGTAGTGGTCAAGTCAGTCACCAGACCTTAATCCCATTGAAAACCTCTGGGAATAATTCGAACTATGCGTTCAGAAAAGAAATTTAAGAAATCTAACGGATTTAAATGTGTGCCAAGAAGAGCGTTCCAAAATACCTATAAATATTTGCAGGAATCATACAAATAACTATCTTAACCCTTTAGCGACGAATTTATTTTTCTAGTTTCTACGTTTAAGCTCACAAAGACCGTCTGTACACTGATGCAATGAAGCACGCTGAGAGCCAGGCAGCCAAAATAACGACGCTGTATGATGCCGCCGCGTTTAAACCTAGTAGCAACCTCATATTGCTCACATATAATATAATTTTAACATAATTAGCATTTTTTCTGATGTTCCCCGTGAGTGCCATACGGCGGTAGAGGGTTAAGCGGTACTAACTGGCTTTCATTAGTGTCTCGGATACTTTTTGGCATGTTAGTTCAACATTTTTGGTAATATAATATTGACTAGCAGGACCTGCGAATAATTCGCGGTTAGTTCAGTAGCATGATTTAACATGTACATAGTAAATAAATTAATAATCATTGATTATATGATTCAACAACTTCGATGCCACCTTTCATGGTCTCTGTTTCTCCTCTTTCCTAGAAATTGCTGTCTCTCCACCTCGTTCATATCATTTCGTCTTTCTTGGTCTCTGTTTCTCATGTTCTCTAGAAATTGCGGTCTTTCCACCTAGTTCATATCATTTCGACTTTCTTGATCTCTATTTCTCATGATTTGAAGATGCAATTCTCGCTCCTCCTGACTCATATTCATCCTTCGCTGTTGCATTCGTAGTCTGCTTCTATCACGAGTTGCTCGCCTTTCGTCTTCTCGTAAGCGCTGTCGGTTCCTTCTCCGTCGCTCTCTTGCTGCTTCTCTTTGTTCTCTTATTCTCTGCTCCATTGTTTTAGATCAGGGGTGGGCAAAATTTTCAGTGCAAGAGCCACGTTCAAAAATTCGCAATTTCATGGGGCCGCATAGTACAGGTTCGCACATAAGTAAGGTATTGTCAGTATCACTGATACGCTAGCAGCACTTTTTAAATTTAAAAAAATTCAAAAATTTAAAAAAATTCGAAAAATTTCAAAAATTCAAATAACTGACAAAATCTCAAAAATTTTAAAAATTCTGAAAATTCAAAAAAGTAAAAAAAATCAAAAACTAAAAAAAGGAAAAATTTCAAGCAATTTAAAAAATTAAAACAAAATCAAAAAATGAAAACAACTAAAATATTCAAAAACTCAAAAAATTCGAAAAATTCAAAAAATTAAACCATTTGAAAATTTACAAAATTAAAAACATTAAAAAGTAATTTAAAAAATATAAATAATTTAAAATATTTAAAAAATTAAAAAATGGAAAAAAATCTAAAACCAAAACGTTCATTAAATTCCCAACCCAAAGTAACGTAATGTAACGTGACCCTACCCCAACCGTATAATTCCAACCGTATAAACTGTATATAATGACCCGACCCCAACCCGTAATGAAGGGTGGGACGTACAGGTACGATAGTCGTAAGCGTTTTAACATATAGAAACTTTCTTCTACCAGGAATATGACTTTAAATTTAACTTCGACGTAAAAATATGCAAGATATTTAGCTTTTGTTGTTTTGAAGTTGTACAATTATAGTAAACACAACTTCTGCCAACATGTTTGATACTCATTACACCCACGATATGAATCACAATTTTAACCGCGGTTACTATTTTTATTTGATAAATCCGTAACTTTTTGCTGATCTCAAGATATTGGCAATAAGAATATAGCTTAAACCAGATAATACACATACCATATATTAAGTCGGAAATAAAGTTTGTTTAATATGCTTTTGTTGGGCTACTGTTCTGGCTACCATCCGAAGCCTATGTAGAGATCAGACCACCACCTTCGACCGTTATTTTCCCTTAACTGCCATTCTGCCTGGGTGCGACAGTCAGGTTAATCTCTCAGAGTGTTGAGTTTAGGTGAGGGTATGGTCCTGAGAATATGGGAACCTCCCAGCAGAACTGTTTCTTTGGAAGAGGTCGGGGTGTAGTGCTTCACAGCCTATCTTCTTGACGCCGACCTCCAAAGCCGGAGTCATAGCTCCCACGGCTCCGACCACGATTGGACTAATTATTATTACTAATGCAATGTGTACCCGAAAAATTCAGGATCTATGAAGTAAAATACATTTTTCATTTTTGTCCGAGGCATTATCAAAATCTGAATGTTTTTTATGAATGTATACAGAACTTCCATTTTCTATTTTATCTACTAATAAGAAGGCCGAGTGGGAGAAGAAAGCTAATAACGGAAAAAATTGTATGGTTTATAGTGATCCGGTGCCTTTGGTATCGACAATACAATGCATTGTATTGTCTAGTGTAATATGTACCCGTTAACTTTGCCACGCGTGCAGCATTGCTTCGTCTTGCCATTTCGCGTTGTTCGTCTGATAGTCTTCGGCGTCTTTCTTGCTGTCGAAGTCTTGCTGCTTCTCTCTTACGGTTTGACACGTTTCTATCCATGTTGGCCTTTTTGCCGGAATTTTATTCTGAAATATCCTCTATTATCTCTTTGAAGCTTCTCAAGAAAATCACAATTCCGAAAACAATAACTCAATTTCCAAAATATTTGGCCTTATACTAAGTTGTAGCCAGGTTACTGGTCAAACTAATTTAAAACATTTCTTTTCGCATTATCAATTGAAAATATCAAAGCATCATGATGAATTTCAACAGAAAAAGGTCCAAAGAAAATTTCTATTTGTAAAAATAAACCGATTGTGTATTCTGGATACCCTGATGCAAGTGAAAGGGAATTGAATTGCCACAGAAAAATAATCCAATAGAATGATGTCTTGTATTTCTTAAGCTTTATCCTTGTTGCTATCAAGGCTATCGATTAGAAGAGTGTGACACAGGGACAGACTGACGCGTTTCTTATTATAGTATAGATTTTCTTTACCATTTTCATTATTATTGTTATTGAGTAATGGGTATGATTTCGGTGGCTATTACAATGATGTTTACGATCATGATTATTTGGGGGATTATTATAAATTATTTTTACATTTAAGCGTAAAAAGTCATAACCTCATATACGATACTAAATTTTAGTCTCTTACGTTTTATAACAGACAATCGTGGAGACAATAATTGTCATCAATTTCAATTGTATTCACAACAATCAATTTCCATTGAATGAAGAAAAGCGTCAGACAATTTAGTTTTGCCGAAATTCCTACAATCGGGAATCTTTTGAAGTTCGAAAGTGTGTTTTTTCAATATAATTTTTTCAGCAATTTTTTAGATCGTCACAAGTAATTTTTGTTCGTAATCTACAAAGGAAGAGTTATATACTGTTTGAAGTTTGAATCATCGACTCAAATGTAAAATCATGTCATAACATCGCATGTTTAATACAAGAAACGATGGGAAAAAGCCATCTTCAGTTTCAATTATATACTCTGAAATTAGTTTTCAGTAAATGAATGAACGTGACACCTGTTATATCCATTTCAATTGTTTTAAACTATGAATTACGAAATTTAGATACTACATATTTTTTGAGATCTAAAATTTTTAAAACTTATTGCAAATGCAGTGAGTTTTTCATATGTAGTTTGCTGAAGAATATTTGTTGTTTTTACAAATTTTGGTCGAATTTTCAATGTCTTAATTAAAATCATAAGAAATTACGTTTATGCCAAAAAAAAATCTTAAGAAAAAGTTATTTTCAAAATTTATTTTACTATTCGAAATTAATTTTAATATCTAAAGCAACGTGTTACACAAGTTATTTCTGTTTAAATATTACTTCATTGAAAATTTTCGGATTCCATAAGTGCATTTTTATTGGTGAATAAAAATTCTGAAAATTGTTTGGAAAACATGCGTTTTTCGTAATGTATAAATAATATTTGCATGCAAGCAAAATTTTATTGAACTTCGAATCATAATATTACAATGTTAAAAAAGGTCAGAAATGTAAATGTTATGAAGTGTTAATGATATTGGTGGGTATATCATGCCTTTTATAGAGAAAAAACACGTGATAAAATTTTTTCAAGTTCCCTTTCATTTACTTTAATTACTTCCTAATAAAAAAAAGATGCGTTTTACCATATATTTATTTCTGAACATTTTTGTACCGATAACTTTTAAAGTTCCCAAATCATCATTTCACCAATAAATTTTTTTTTAATTTTTCAAAACTGGCGAGTTTTTTGTAAGCTATAGAGGAATTTTTCTCTTTTTTACGAACTTCTATTTAGTTTCGAATTATCGAATACATAGGAAAGACTTTATCATCCGGATACATCCATATATTTTATACCACAAAATAATGAAAAAACTGTCATTTATTTGAATTTTATTCCCCAAAATTATCAAGTGAATGAAGACGCACATTTTAACAGAGATTTCAGTTCACATTTTTTTCGATTGTAAATTTTGAAATTTTAAATTGCTTATTCTTTAATAACAAACTGTTTCAGAAAACTGAAAAAACTGAAGATTTTTTCATAATCTACATATGTAACAATCTAGATATAATTACTATATTTCGTTGCATTTTCGAGCCATCAAAAAATACGCAGAAAAAAAATCATGGGCTCATACGTTTTGTACAAGAAAACGATGCGGAAAAAATGTCTTCAGCTTTATTTTTATCTATCAGAAGTAACTTCTTGTGAGCGCAAAAATGTGTTACGTCAACTATTTCCATCCAAACTTCTTTCAAGTATGCATTTTTAAACTTCAAAGATGCACTTTTTTCCAAACAAATTTCTTGAAAATCGTTAAAGACCTGGTGTGTTATCTGCAATCTACACATGAATATTGATTTTACTACGGAGTTTGTTTAATTTTCAATCATCGAAATAAAAAGTAGGGCAGAACATGAAGACAGACTATGTATTTATGAGGCATTCCGTGCCACAAGGGCGTAAGGCCAAAAACAAATTATGGGTTGTCGCCATATAAAGTTTACAAAATGGAAACTCCCATAATCTAATTAATTATGGGCATGTCAATGTGTTTGTGGTCTCATTTTGTAGGTTAGCTGAAAAAATCAAGTTCGGCTGTGGAATTTCGGTGCCACAGAAAATGGATTTTTAGCTAGGGGCGTCTTCACCCATAAAGCACGAAAAAAAATCAAGGAAAAAATCAAGGAAAAAAATTGTCTCTTTTGATTTCACTCACCGAAATAAAGTTCACATGAACACAGTCACGATTCACACGTTATCTCCCTTTGAAATTTCTACAATTGAAAATGCTAAAATTCATAAATGTTTTTTTTTTACGAATAAAATACTGAAAAAGTGCAAAAACTGATGTGTTTCTCCTTGTTTAGGTGCAGAGAAATATTTATTTTACGTAACTAATTGTTTAATTAAATTTTTCAATAGATATAATTTAAATCGTGTATTATTAATTTTGCGTAATTAATTTAACTTTTAATTTTGAGTGATGCATCGGATTAAAATATGAAAGAATTTCAACTTATATTTTTATGCCATAAAACCTTAAAAAACTCTGCTTTCAATTTCAATTTCCCTCACTAAACTAACTTGTGGTAAATGAAGAAATGCGTTATGCGACATATCTCCATAAAAAACAAATTCGAGAAATTTTAAGGGCTTGAAAGTCCACTTATTTTGCGAACAATACTTCTGAGAATTCACGGTAAAATTTGATTTGTTTTCTTTACTAAATAGAAGAATAAAACTGAATTTACGAAGTTGAATTTGACTTTCTTGGAAGTAAGTTTGTGCAAAATTCTTAATGAATACACACATTTTATGTCAACTCTTTCATTAACAATCATACATTTCACTGTAACATGCATGTTTTATTGACTTAGTCATCCATCAAATGTATTACCTGACAACTCACTACATAAATGGGCCTCGTCTACGATGAGACTAAGGCTACACAATCTCCGTTCTTTACTGGAGTGTGAGGCGCTGCGTAGTCATGTGGCGCCAGAACTGGCGTCATGGACTGCCTTAAATAAAGCACTTACAACTGGTACAGAAATGTGTAGACTTTCAAATAACTCTTATGTGGGGTTGTTTGTGTGGACTCCTTCTAAACAGTGCTTGAAACGAGGGATCCCCCCGAGGAAAAATTAACGTATTTTTAATGAATTTCCTCCTTTTGTTTGCTAGTCGACACAGGCTCTCCGAAGACATTTCCATTTTGAAGGGGAAGAAAGCAAAAAATAAAATATTTTATAATAGTTTGGATCCTTTACTATCAAAAATACAATACTCTAAATACACGCATACCCATTCCGTTGAGAAGTCAATATCTAGCCTAAAATAAACACTTTATTTGAGCTCCTATATTTCACTTATGTAATTGAGCAGTGAGGGGACAGGACGTATATTTATTTATTATGAAAGAATACTGGACTGATTTCATTTTATGGCATAGATTGTGATGCCATTTGTGACCTAGCTGCCATCAGGACATCTATGCTGAGAGTAAGAGATCCACGCGGGGGTTCAAGGCTGCTAAACTGAGGTAAACTTGTCCACAAAATGCCATGAAACTTGCAGGACGAGTTAAGATCTCACGGTCTCACGTAGTCATCACGCAGACATCGTGAACTAGAGAAGTCTTATTTTCTTTGTACAACTCCTTTTATCGACGAAACATGTCGGCGTATATTATCACAGTTAATAACTCTCCGTAAATTAATGACTGATTTGTCAATGTCTCAAATGAATGATGCTTTCCAGTAAACTTACTCACGGATGAACTGAAAATATTTAAAAATAAAATGAAATAGAGTGAGCAGAACATTTTCGAATATTGTCCTTCGCTTTTACGTTTAGATATTTTTATTTCCAGTCCATTTTGAGAAAATACACGTAGAATTCTCGTCATTTTTCGGCACGAATTAGCTTCATACTGTTGTTTTATTGTAGTTTTATGTGCAGGTTATTCTACGTCTTTTTTTATATTAAACTGAGGGAATTTTTTCAAAAGGCTATCATCTCTCACGGTTTGTTCTCTGAAATTCTTACGTTTTTCTGAGCATGACTTCGTTTCTGAATAGTGACAATTGTTGTCCGTAGACTAAAACAGAAAATCAACCCAATTCTTGTGAACATCTAGGACGTGTTGGTAATTTAGAATTAAAAAATACGGGGAAGAAATAATACTCACTCAATGAGCAGGAAATTAAGTTTCATGACATATAGGGAAACAAAACATTGATGCCAACTAAACATGTAAGTTTGAAAGTATTAAAATGTCTCAATAAATTCTCAACTCGACATTCTTAGTTCATTCAGTACTAAATAGTTAACCCTAATATGTATTAAATTTTGCGTACGGCTTCAAATTTTACTAATAATAATACTAGGGCTACTATTTTTTTAGTTAAATGACAAACCATTCGAAACTTTATGCATTACATACTATGCATTAGGTAGGTTTATATACAGTGCCTAATATTATTATAAGGCATATTATATACAGTGTGTTTACATACTATATTTATATAAATTGAGGAACTTCAAAATTTTCAAAACTGTGAATCAATTTTTGCCAAATTTTCCCAGAGTGCAGACATACAGTACTTGAACTGTTTCTCAAATTTTCAGGTTACCAAAATAATACTCCCATAGTTATTTAACATTTTATTACATTTTGAGCGTTCAAAATTAAGGAATCAAAACATTTTTTTACCTAAACGTGATTACAAACAGATCACAGATAGTTTTTAAATATTTAGAGCTGCAATCCTTGTTTTTAATCACTACAGTGCATCACTACAGTGAACACAGGATTTCTGCAAATCTTCACATTGAGTAACTACTCTTGGCCCATTCCTGATGTAATTTTAGCCACAAATGTTCAACTGCTGATGAATAGCACACCATAACATTTTGTCTTGGAGTTTTCGGTAGGTTTTTTATTGGATTCATGTCGGGACTCTAAGTCCATAACCTCTACTCCTCGATCCTTGAGATAGCCCATAACGAGCTTTGTTTTGTGGCAGGGAACATTATCCTGCAGAAAAACAGGAGTATGAATTCCAGAATTCTGCAAAACTGACATAACGTGTTGTTCTAGCATATTTTTGTGAACAGCAGCATTAATTCTAGTGAGTAAACTTGCAAGAGGTGATTTCCCATGACCTGATACCACACCGAAAACCATCACGTTTCTTCCACCAAACTCTAACAATTTTCTTTATACAGTTTGATTTCGAACTTTCATCAATTCTTTTTCTTACAAACTATTTATCATCGCTACCAAATACATTGAATTTAGATTCATCACTGAAAAATACTTTATTTCTATCGTCTCATGACTAACTGATATGTTTCTATGTAAATGTTGTGCTGCCTCAGTCTTTTTACTTATCAGTGTTTTTTTCTGAGGAGATCTTGTATAAATGCCTATTTCTTGCAATAGTTTGGACACAGTTTGTCATGAACAATTTGTACCACTTTCAAATTGACTGGAAATTCTACTTGCAGTTAGAAAACAGTCTTTTAGTGCTAGTTGTTGCATAGACCTGTCGTCTCTTACTGTAGTTCTTCTTGGTCTACCATGGTTTCTTTTTATTAGTTAGCCTACCAGTTTCATTATAAAGTTTCAGAATTCGGTTCACAACACTTTAAGAACAATTTATCTCTTATGCAATTTGCTCAATTGTATGATTTTTCTTTCGTAATTTCATAACAGCTGCATCAACTTTGATTTGTTTCGGCATGGTTACAAGCGCTGCAGTGATAATAGCAGCTTATATCTCCTATATCTTTATTAACTATCATAACCAAACCGGTTAATTCAAAATTTTCGAATATTTCTTAAATTCTGTTCTCTAATTATGGACATTGAAAAGGTAATAAAATATCAAATAACTATGGTAGTATTATTTAAGCAACCTGAAATTTGAGAAATAGTTCAAATAATGTATGTCTGCTTTCAGTGAAAATTTCAAAGAAATTGATTCAGATTTTTTGGATAATCAAAAGTTCTAATATTTATTCCCTAATTTCGGACTGCACTATATTTATTAAACATCCTGCTTTGCTTACTATCTTGTGAATCTCTGCTTTGCTTAGCCTAGTTAAGGTCAGATGTAGCAGGCGACTAAACAGGGCACAGCTCATGTGAAGAACAGAAAGTTATTCCATTAGACAGCTTGCAGAATACGAATCGAAACCAACACTTAGAAAAGAATAGAATAAGGCAATAAAAACGAGTAGTTTGACCCATTCTTGGCTCAAACTCAAGTCCCATGTCGTCTAAAGTAAAGGCATGAATCACGCACGTACATCCCAGGTGTAAGTAAGTAAGCGCTCAGGCACCGAGTCATAACTGATTTCTTCATAAAGCAGGCGAGGCTGCGTCACCAGATGGTCGAATGTAGCAGACTGCACTCAGTCAACATCCACAACATCGCATTACAAGCCACTGTGCAGTAGAGGACTAGCAGCTTTATTTTGATGCTGGCGTGGCTGAAATTGAAGAAATACAAAGTTGTTTCTCTACCAAAACGCGTTAAATTTCAAGAATAATAACTGAAAAATATTTTTTAATGATTAAGCGAGATGCATTTTTTTTAGTATAAAAAAATGACTTACCTCTGGTATGTAACTGAAACCCTTTTTTCCATATGTTATTCTGATCAGTGACGTCTTCAACAGTTGCACATTTATTCAGAGCGAATAAATAACAGATGACCGTTTGGTTTTCTAAAGCTCACCTGATGAAGCGACCATCTGCTCAGAGATGTTGCGTCAGAGTATCGGATTATAGGCCCAAATTTACAAAACTTTTTTTGAGTTCCTCATCAATTTCTAAAAAAGATTGAATTGATCTCTTAACTAATGATATGAATATTTTCGCACAATTGAAGAGCAAAAAACATGTACTCGACTAACCAGCAACAATTATGTAGCACTTGGCAGAGTAAGCGTTCTTGCCCTTCAGTTAGTACAACGTGGTCATCTGCCTTGTCCGTTAACGCCATTTTTCATCATACATTATTCGACAGGAATACACACATGCTGTATCTGCGTACATCATCTGCTCTACAGCTGAAAGTTTATTTCTCTTCCCACAATCAATAGTCGTTCAATGTAATAAGTGAACACAGAAGTAATGTGTACAGCCTGAGGCTTCAGCGGTTTGTGTCACTGAGGCAAACGTATGAAAGTAACGAGTCAAAAACCAATTCCTTGTACTGTGAATTTAGACGGTACTCTGTGATATACCGGAATAAATTTGATTTATATATTTATTCATTTACATATAAGAAAACAGCGTCTCAAAACTGACGAGTTGTCGTCGTGTGGTGCTCGGAGCATCGTTGCAAGGACTGCAATTATAAGGCAAAACGCCCCTAGTAATGGGAGTTCTTTTTTTGGTGCTCTGTTTATTAACTATTTGCGCACCAACTCCTCGTCTTGATGGAAGAAGGGCATTTGGCGGAAGAAGAGCATACGGAAAAAGAAGATTCGGTAGCTGAAGGATTAAAAAGAATATTTCCATTAATGTCCTTTCGTTTACATCAAACTCGAAATGTCGTTTATTACTTTCAAAATCATATGATGGGTTCAAATGGAAGCAAAGGTATTTTACTTAACGTCCCGAGTTATAAATCAGTCCTGACACAGTCACACCTAGTGTAGAGGGGCCGCCGCTCCGAGCTCATGACGCACGCTGGAGGAATTTCCTTCATGCTCTTCCAGACAGCGCCCTGACCCTACATAGGAGCTGGAGGCTATGGCGCATTCCAGTATAGGAACTGGACGACTATGGCGCATTCCAGCACGGGAACTGGAAGACTATGTCGCATTCAAGCATATGAACTGGTGGGTTATGTTACATTCAAGTATAGGAACTGGAGGGCTATGACGCATTCCAGAATAGGAGCTGGAAGACTATGTCGAATTCCAACACAGGAACCGATGGGTTATGTCGCATTTCAGTACAGGAACTGGAGGGCTATGTAGGATTCTAACACAGGAACTAAAGGACTATGTCATATTCCAGCATAGGGACTGGAGGACCATGTCATATTCTAGCACACGAGTTGGAGTAATATGTCAGATCCCAACACAGGAACTGGAGGACTATGTAGAATTCCAGCGTATGTTCCACATGTTCTGCAGGTCTGGTTAGCTGACAACTTCATATTTAATGGCAAAGTACTGAGCTCATGTGGCTGTTGATGTGCGTGGCGTGCACATTGTTATATAAGAAATAATATGAATGTTGTACATCACTCACACTTAAATGGTGTTTCTGTTCTATTCAGTTTGTGTTTCGCTCACGCTAAATCCTGCGGAAAAAAAATTATCGCTGTATTACAAGTGAGCTAAAATCAACAACGCTCAATGAGTTTTATTTGAAGGCGTTCAATTTAACTAACAATAATTTTCACAATAGCATTGAACTAAACAGAAAAAACTACATATAAAATACGTAAAGATTAAAGTGTGTGCTAGAAAAAAATTAACTAAGCAATTTTAGATGTGCCGGTGTAGTGATGCCGTATTACAACTCCTATCGGTATGTGTAACAGTCCAGTCTTGTTATGTACTCATTATCAAATCACTTCGTCAAGAAGACGTATGCAGGTCCATCTGAAATCTATGAAGTTTTATTGCAGCAGTACGAGGATTAGACTAAAACTTCAACAAAGACTACATTATTAAACTAAACTTTGTAAATGATGTGAATTTAGCGCTGCAGGCCGGATGCCCTCGAAACTAGAGGAGCAAAATGCTGCCAACAACTCAGACTCTTATTCTGGTCTCATGCTCAGGTAAATAATGAAAGTATTTGTTAATGAAAAAGAACTTCTCGTTGCATATTTAATGCGTAATATCAATAATGAAGATGTAAAAGGAAATGCACATGTTGACGATACAAAAAACGTCACCTATTTCCTTGTTAATAACACTGGAAAGAATAATAAGAGTTGTTATTCTTAAAATTGAATATTTCTTTGCTAGGCATAAGCATCTGTAATGATGCTTTAAAGTAAACGTTTATATTGAAGATAAAGTTAATTTCTCATAGTGCCGTGTGCCCAACAATGAAATTTTTCAGTTTAGGAAATATTAAGATTCATGGGGTACACTCAGACATCCATGTTTTATTTCTTCTCCACTTTTAAGCCCCGGTAACTTCTTCATATAGGGTTCAAAAGTAAAGCATTCCTGTCATATTGTATATTGTGTACATACAGTTAGAATAATCATATTAAATTATACTTTCTATCTTATCTAAAATTTGCGATAATGAGACACAATCAAATGCTTAAGTATCCGTATTTCATTGGTCATTTCATACTACATTTTTATCATTACTGCTGACATGAACCTGTGAGAATAACAACTACCACCAACTCAGGGATCACATAACTCGTGAACTGGAATGAACAGAATGTAGCTCAGCACGAGGCTTTGTGATTTCCAGAGCAGACTTCTGATCTGGAACTGGAGCGCGTGTCCAGATCTCACAGTTAATTTACACGGCCGGAAATTGCGGCACGATAAAATAAGACATGATGACGAGGGCTTTTAAACTGGGGGCCGTCACATGACAACTATGACTTCACCTCTTGCAAAGCTAGGCTATTGAAATAAAAATTATGTTTCTTTATTCATTATAAAATATTTCTGTTACGTATAACCTGAAAGTAAACCTATACAGGGAAATTCACACGAAAAATAAAGTTCATGTATGGAAGGCTGGTATGAAAACTATATGTAAGAATGCTGAATATAATCTAAGCATAAAATTGAACGATATAGTCTGTGGAGAAATCTTCGGAGCAAAATTCGCCCTAGATATAAAGAATACTTTGGTAGCTCAGTTTCAAATGAAAGAAACAGGAGCTTCACCAGCTTGAATCTTAGGAGTAAAATGCCTGTGTGCATTTTCATGAATCTAGTAAAATGGCAATAAATTACTCGACATTTACAACAAGAAGAGTAGCTGTGTGTCATGTGTATGACACGGTCGTAGTGCAGTCGTGACGCTGTCGATTTATCGCGTGCGTTTGTGAGAATTAACGCAGTCACGGGGGTCCTTGGCGTCTATTCCTGGTTCCAAGAAACAAAGGATCCCGGCGGCAAAAATTAAAACTAAACCAAAAAATTTTGGCCACAATTCCGTCCGACAAAGAAGCAGAATCGATGAGAATGAATCAATAAAGCGAGACGTGGCTTGGAATTGTGAAGCTATTCCACCCTGAACTAAAATGGGAATATTTTTGAAGCGATTACTGGACGTTGAATCTAGAACTTTTGGTTGGGAACGTAACAGGAAAATTAGGTAAGGTTAGTCATTTAGCTATTATGAATGATTTTGCAACTCTTTGAAATGTTAAACGACTTTAAAGAGCATGGAGAGGTTATTCGACGATATTGAAGCGCATGGAAATGAAGCTGAATGATATTGAAAAAATTGCAATAATTTGTAATGCTATTAAAGCAAATGGAAATAAAGCTCCCACTCAAGACCAGAGCTAAAGAAGACAAGTCCTGTGAAGATGATGATGGTTGAGTGGTTGAGTGCAGCGTTGCTATGGCAACCAGGAAGCAGAAAAGCTGCATTTAATGGAAATGAACTCAAATTTAAAAAGACCAACAAGTGAGAAGTGATATTTTTTCTGTCTGTAGTCAACTGGTGCTGTATTGGCTGGTGGTGTGTCAACTGGTGCTGTATTGGCTGGTGGTGTGTCAACTGGTGCTGTATTG
>VCRD01004240.1:28200-48520 GCA_006783055.1 Trinorchestia longiramus
CAATCTCCTCGTCGACCCTCAATCTCCTCGTAGACCCTCAATCTCCTCGTCGACCCTCAATCTCCTCGTCGACCGTCAATCTCCTCCTCACGACCACGCACGTCCTGCCCCTGCATTTCAACTCATCTGATAATTCACTTGAATTTCTCACGGCAGCAACTTTACCACCCCCAGTGCAGTTGTAAAGCAGCAGACACAACTGCGGTACTCCGAACATTGCACGACATCATCTCTGGCCTCTTAGTTGCCCTGTTCCAGGGCGTACTGCTCTCGCCTTCATGGCTCTTGCTGGAGTCGTAAACTGTCCCAGTTTTGTGGGCGTTAAGCCAATTCAGGGGCCGCCAGCAGCTGCCTACTCATTCTGAGAAGTACGGCGTCTTGCAACAAGCTGAGCTTAATTTCTTTTCTGGGTGATATAAGTGTACGGAAACTGACTGTGTTTTGGACTGCGTACTGAACTGGCCGTGTTTTGGTCTGTGTACTAAAACTGCCCATCTTTTTATTAGAATGGACTGGAACTGTTTGTTTTTATTAGCATGGACTGGAACTGCTTATCTTTTTATTAGCACGGACTGGAACTGCTTATCTTTTTATTAGCATGGGCTGGAACTGCTTATCTTTCTATTCGCACGGACTGGAACTGCTTATCTTTTTATTAGCATGGACTGGAACTGCTTATCTTTTTATTAGCACGGACTGGAACTGCTTATCTTTTCGTCCACGTACTTTGAAAAGCTCATCGTTTGATCTGCATTCACCGAGTCTATTTTTCTTCATCCAAATGAACTGAACCAATTTGTTTCACGCTTGATCTCCGTCAACTGAAATAACTTTTACGGTTCATGTACATACGTAGATAAAATCAGCGCAATTGTTGATCCTTGTGAAGCTGGCAGCTTATTTTGTTCGATCCATAGAGGCTGATTCTCTTTATTTGTTTCGACCCTTACTGGCTGACGCGACTGACGTTCAGACTCATCTAACATAAAAGAAGTTTTTGCTCTCAAGTTGAGCGTTATCTCACATTCGTGACCTAGGCTCTCCTTTCCTTCTCCCCTATTGGTTCCTCGTTTCTTCCTCTCTTCATTTATTATAATCACTTCTACTCTTTTATAAAAAGTTTTGTTTCTTAATCTATTTTTTCCCCTTTTTTCGCCTGTCATTTTTTTCCATGAATTTCATTGGCAATTATATTAAAACAAAGTTCCTGTCCTTCAATGATGAAAACTTCTGTAGTAGTGTAACTCCACTCAGCTGTCTATTGCACAAGTTTCAGAGCAATGCAACAGTTACTATGATGGAGAACTTGGAGTTATTCCGTGATATTAATGGAATTTTGTAAAGTAATTTGTACAGCAAATAATAAATTAAGTCAATCAATATTTGATATGTGGAAAATTTTCTCTTATCAGTCTACGTGGCTTCTAATCGTGTTCACGTATTTCTTTCCTAGAAATTTTTCAACAGGCATTAGTGGAGCACTACACTGAAGCAGACGAAATGCAATACTAAAAATGTTTTGCGCAGTTTTAGAAATTTGAAATTATTTACTGAAATGCTAGAAACTTATAAGAAACAAGATGCTAAGCGAAGGATTCTGTTGAAAAAAATATTTTTTAATTTCAGGTGTAAATACTCGTTCACTTATAAGACTCTGAACTCTAAATCCATTCGCAAGGTGGAAACTGAATGATTGTAATGAACTTTTCATTCAGAACAATTCAACAAATGAGCAAAACTTGGAGCTGCTCGATGAACTTATCTTCAAAATGAAACCCTTTATATACTAAGTCTCATAAACTTGCAACACTTTTGTGTTGTGTATCGTAATAAATAGTTCAGACATAACAGTAGAGAATGGAGTGATGCAATACACTGCCTGTTAAACAACTCCAAAACAACAACACGGAAGCGATGCAAGCTGCTGGCTGCGTCGTAAAATATAACGATGTACGATGCATGTTTGCTCCCTAATTTAGCCTCCCAAATGAGCAATTTAAAAGGCTACTTTGTTACTTCAGCTATTTAAAAGGCTGTCCAATTACCTCGGCTATTTAAAAAGCTGGCCAATCGCCATTATAATGTTCCTTTTCTTTCTTTGGAATATGGTCATTAATGTTCCTTTCAAATGTTTCGAAGTTATAACTGCAGCTGTTTAGTACGTAAATCTAAGTTTTTATTCAACTTCGACTATCGTTATGAACCTTGTATGAGCGAATGCGATCCTGTAGAGAATTATTTATGAGTTATGAACGCTCTTTATTCTTCAAATAAACACCGAAACCCATTTTCAGCGCCGGATTAAGTGAATATTTGCCTATTACCTTAACACTCGTTCAGTAGTCGGCAATTGACATAAAATACTGTGTTTTGACCACTTATTCATGGTACTAACACCTGTGCATGCACTGCAGCAAAAGATTGTTGATGGTTGCCGTGGAAGCGTCGTCATTTAAAAGAAGAAATCGACGTCTGCGTATCAGAGCTACGACTCGAATCGCTGTCGTCTCTTCCGCCTAATGAGCTCGGTTACAATAACTGTAATTAAATTCAGGTTATTTTTTAGTACCTGTAAATAAGAAAGAAAGAAAGAAGAGCTCTTTGTACAAGCTCTAAAGAACTTGTAAAAATTCCAGTGAATATTTTATATCTTTCAACTAAAGTTCAGTTAGGTTAGTTAATGATTTTTTCGTAGAAGATTTTCCATTTGCGGTTGGGTGCTGCCTTGTGACACAGGAATCAATCAACGTAAAATTAAACTTTTAAACTTGATGTTCAAGAATAACATGTTTTGGAAAACAAGAAGTAGGAATACATTTTTTATACTGGTTTTTATCACACTAACTACGAAGACTTCTCTGCTAGATCTGACTGACGCTTTAAGCAGCCGTTTCCACGTAAAATGCCAGCGTTTAGAGCCTCAAAATAATCGTTTGGGCGCAAACGTCTTTATTTAAAAATGTTAAATTCTCCATGGGTCTTCCTAGTGCTTTTAAAAGAGTGATTGAGTAACAGCAGCTGGTAGGTCCAGCATAGCAGGTTAGCTGAAGTAAGATATGCTTATTGCTTTGCCTGTCTCACGCAGAGCCTCGATACTACGGAACCTATAGAGTTTACAATGACGTGTGGTGTTTAGTATAGCAGCAAACACAAACTTGTAACCAAAGTGCAAGTACTGTCAGGAAGCTTCAAATGAAACACAAAAATTGCTGTCCACATACGCAGGGAGTGCAGAAAAAATTCGCTCGTTGATGACCCACAACCACTGGTTATATATCAAAATTATCTTTTGTTATTTAATTTTCTTATACTTAATAATATCTATATATTAATACGCTTAAAACTAAGTTCGTGTGTAACGCTCCTCATTATTATGAAGGCGCCGTGACTGGCGGTATCTTGTCTACGAAGATACTATATACTCGTATAAGGGGTCGTATTTGCCCTTGTGGCTGGGAGATCAAGAAGAACAATAATTATTTGACTTTGTGGCGAGAGATCAAGAAGAATAATTAGTAACTAATCAGTAAACGAGATTGTGAAAAGTACCAATAAATATTATCATCCCATTATTTATTAAGCTACTCGCACTGCGTTCGCCCTTCACAATGGAGCGGAGGAGAGAATTAGCTAGAGAGAGACAAAGAAGATTTCGAGATAGACTAAGAACGGAAGAAAGGCATTCTATTCGAGATATGAACAGGAATTTTATGGTACGAAAAAGACAAAATATGAATGCCACGGATATAGAGTATGAATTGGTGGAAGCTAGAAATGGAACAGCTGAAAGAAGAGCTCGCATGACTCAAGAGGAGAGAGATGTTTACTTGAACGATTTAAGAAATCGTTACCAGGAAAGAAGAGCGAATATGAGCCAAGAAGAAATAATTGAGCATAATTCAAATATAAGAGCACGAAACCAAGAACGAAGGAGTTAATTATTGAAATCGTGTAATCTACACGGTTTTCTGCTAGTTTTCTTTGATTTAACTTATTAGACTTGTATTTATAACATTAAACACTTAAAGGAAAGCAAAATATGCGAGTATTGAATTGTCAAAGAGCGAGTGCCTTTTTGGAGGGAGACCCTGTAGCTATTCATAATTTTAAATCAATGAAGATTCAGGTGGAATTGACCAATAGAAATACGAATGGTGGGTTCCGAATAGTTATAATACATCCAGGTGCTAGAGCAAGCTATTCGCCTAGTTTAAACTGTCAATCACAACACTTATCTTGAATGCCTTGTTATTTCTAGAATCGAAGAATTCTAAGTCTATGGCAAAATTTTTCCTTTCCAAAACCATGCAAGGAAATTGTTGCTGGTACCCGGAAAACTTTCGTGTGGTTTTTCGTTATTATTCAAAAGAGCTCGCGAACGTTTAGCTACACCTAATATTAGTACGCAACAAGGACTACTATAAACAGGACGTGCACGGCCATATACCTGACTACGCTAGCGGAGGCCAGTTCACTGAGCTGAGTGAGCTCAGTTAGTCATCAACTGTCACAGTGCGAGCTTTGTCGTAGTCTGTCGCTCGGTTTGAATCGGACATTGTTGTTTATTTCGAGGCACATGGCTGAATTTCTAAGTGAATACTGGTTGTTTACAAAGTTTACTGCTAATTATATGTATTAAAAATGCCGAACAAGTGTGGGGTTGTGAACTGTCGGGGTAATTACAATAAGGAGAAGAGGCGCCGTGTGTTTCGCCTCCCGAAAGAGCAGTCTGAGAGACAGAAATGGCTTGATGTTATTCCACTTCGTGAAAACTTTGTTGTTGATCCAGACAAGTTTTTCATTTGTAAGATACACTGGGGTGCTGACCCACCTTTGATCAAATTGCATGATGGTTCTTTGCGACCTGAAATCCCTCCCAGTATCTTCAATGTGCCTGCTTCATGTCTGCCATCTCCAAAACCTACACCTCGCCGGCGAAAGTTGAAGACCAACAACTGAGGCATTTTCTTCAGAAGAATAAGATTACTTCATTTGATGCTTTCAAACCTGAACATAACCTGCAGAAGCAGTATAAGAACTTGATTATTTCAAGATAGAAAGAAAGGCTTGTGTGTTTGTTCATGACCGACCACTTCAGTGAGTGCAGCCTGTCTGTGATTGTCGAAAACAAGCCCACTTTGTGTTCCCCACTGATGTATTTTCAATCAATCAATTTTTATCAATTTGCTATCAACCCCTCAAATTTGCTATCAACCCCTCAGAGAAACACTAACAGAAGAATGCAGTCCTTCTTCAGACCTCTGTCAAGAAGGCCCGGTTGGCTGACTAATCGCTGCAGTTTGATAGGTTTTTGCTTCTATGTCTGTTTGTTTATTTCATAAATGTTTGTATGTTTGTTTGCATTGGAAAAGGTTTAACCATAATTCATTTTGTAAAGTCTAAAACTGCAGCAACTCAGATTTCTATGAAGTGGCCACTAAGCTCATACAATAATACATGTCAAGTCCGGCTAAAATTGATTTTCAAAGCATTACAATGCTTTAAACTATTTAAAATTCACTGTAAAACCTTATTATCTCTTCTATTGCTTTGAAGAAGTTATTTTTGATCAATTTGTCTAATAGAAAATATTATGTAACTAAGAATACAATGGCCTCCACTAGCGTAGTCAGGTACATGGCCGTGCACGTCCTGTTTATAGTAGTCCTTGGTACGCAGTTAATTTTCCACCATTATCAGTTTACTATTTAACACACGAAACTTCAGGGAAAATATTTTTTGATCACTAATTGTCATACTTGACTGAAAACAGTTGCTGAAAATTCTTGTATTTTACTGCTCTGAAAGAACGTTCTTTCTAGCGAAATCTTCACCACATAATTTTTTGGCTGAAAAGTCGTTGTGGTTGCCTGCAACTTTGCCTCCAAGTCAGACTGCTGTGCGCCTCACTCTTCCTCTCTCCTGCAGAGCGGCACGATGAACTTTTTGACGGGGGGACGTCTTGCAAAGGCGCTGCAGGACCACGGCTTCGTGTGGGGGGCAGCGGAGGGGGCGCGTCCCCTCGATGTCGTGGCGGCGGGGGCAGGCCTTGTTACTTCCCTGCTCCTCTCGTTTGGTCTCGAGGTAATTACTCCATATATAATTCCTTGCGTTGGACTTGATCCGGGTCTTGACCATCCTCAAGACGTATTTACTGCATTTAGTATTCATTACGTTAGACTTAATCCTGGTTTTGGCCGTCCTGAAGAGGTAATTATCATACTTTTCACCTTATAATTAAAATACATTCCCCAGCCTTAAGACAAGCGTTCAAGTTAATTGTAATGGCTTCCTTACACTCTTTGTGAACTCTGGTTCTCAAGTCGGGCATTTTACAGCAAGACTTTGTTCAGGTTTGAGTTCGGTGAGAGTTACGGACGTTAAGGCATCATGGAAGCTCTAAACTTGGCTGTGTTAAGGAACGTAGCTTCTTCTGCCGCTGCTGCCTGTTTTACTTGATCGGATTACTGCGACGAGCGCAAGTTTGGAAGCTGCAACCCCAGCCACACACACACACTCAAAGCCCCTCTAACTGCCTTGCTCCTCATGCCACCCAAATTGCTCCAATTAAATGAACGCGTTGGAACTTGTGGCATGCCTGCGGTGCCGCCTCCACACCCACAACATGGAAGCTGTAGCACAGTTTTCTTCTAGAAGAGCTACTTAGAATTTAGTTGTTGCTTAGGTTGTCAAGTATGTTACGTAAAATATATGAAATTAAATCGGATTATTATTTAAGTAAAAATTGAAGAATGACTTCTAAATGTTTAATGGAGCTCTAGACTTCTTTTTGTCGGAAAATTTTGGTGCATACAAGTTGCAACAATGGTCAATAACGGTGCCGGGGAAAAAATCTAAAAATATAAATCAAACATACTGCTTTCCATGTTATTCATTACGATTATGCTTAAAAAGAAGTACAAGTAACAAAATTCAAAAATAGTTTCTGGAATGTTTTCGAAAACATCACTTGCAGAATGTTCTCCCGACTGTGCAACAACTGACAGATCACCCTTACGCTCAATAATTCACAAAACCCTTATTTCTATTAAAATGTTACGTGAAGATAGAATGAATTGTAGAAAGTGATGAAATTTATAACTGTACGGATACTGGTACCAGTATTTAAGTATATCCTAGACACTGCCTAAGTGTCCGGAAGTAAGTTGCGTTTTGTGTGAAGAACATAAAAAAATATAAAATTCGACGAACGATAGTGACAATATATTTGTATTTCTAAAGTAAAATTATTTCCTTATAACTACGCATAGATAATATTATTTAAAATCAAGTAAATTAAGATGCTCGTGTGTAGTTGGCTCATGACTCGAAAATTCGAAGAAATTCGTTTTTCCAGGAAATGAATGCACAAAAGTTTTGTGTTATTCCATCACCTTGAAAACGAAGCCGCTACCCACGCACTCAGGCACGTAACCCAAGAGAAAGTTGACGATATATAGTTCATGAAATCTCCTTTCAGTGACATGAATGTTTAAAATACATCTAGTCAAGTTCATTGTTTTTCGAATTATTCCATTTTTTACTCATAGTTCCCGGACGGGAAAGCAATTTTTGTCGGCAACAATGTGGGGCTTGAATATAAAAACGAAGAAAATATGTCATTAAAAGCTAACATGAAGCTGTCGTAAATATTATCGTTTCAATACATAACTCAGCAATTTCCAATTAACTTGACGATACAAAAGTGACGTAAGAATACATCATACACATTTGTGAGTTGTTTTCTAACCAAAAGTTCCTCAAGTGCTATACATACATTGAAAGTATGTACTGAACGATGAGAAGACCTCTGTTCAGATCTTTTCTTATATTCTTTTCGAGAAAAGTAACTTGCAGTTGTGATGAAAATCATAAGCTATTTATCAATTAGTTCTATAAAGCTTCAATTCGAATGCGTCGTAAGATGTCTCTGTGAGTACAATTCCAAAATCATGTTATATTTCAGAGTGCATCAAAGGATTTTGCAAAGTTGGTCTTACAAAAATTTCCAATTATCTTGATAACGCATAATATTGCTCACTCGAAGTCGTAAAAAACTTTCTCACAATTTTGTTACTCGTAATGATTACAGAACTACTGTACCCAACCGTCAGAACAACACAGAACAGCTCGTCAATGAACAACAATTCGAACAAGTTTAATTCTTCTCCTTTAGTGCAAGTGTTCTTGCAACATGTTAATTGTTTTTTCCCACAAACCTTTCTCTTTCAATTCTTCTCCTTTCGTCTAAGTCTTCTTGCGATATGGTGGCTGTCCTTTCCGCAAATCTTTCCCTTTCTAATCTTCACCTTTCTTCTATATCTTCCTGTGACATCGCAGCACACACTTCAGCATTTAGAATAGAATAGAATAAAATTAGGCTATAGGAACGAACCTTCTGGCCCATTCTTGGGTCGGATAATTACTTCGATAATTATTCGGTTGTTTACCCAAGTCCCATGCCGTATTTCTAGCCGCGTCAACCATGTCGGCAGCGGGATTCGAACCCGGGTCTTTCCGCTCGCAAGCAGATTCGCTCACCAGTCGACCAAGCTGGTGATGTCAACCAAGCTGGTGATGTCAACCAAGCTGGTGATGTCAACCAAGCTGGTGATAGTTGAACAAGCTGGTGATAGTCGACCAAGCTGGTGATAGTCGACCAAGCTGGTGATAGTCGACCAAGCTGGTGATATCCATCGTGTATTTCTTGCACTATCCATCTTTCTTAACTCTTCGTTGGTTTCTTTCGACGAATTTTACCTCTTTAAACGTTTTTCAAGATCACGTTCCATCCTTGCTTCGCGTTCTTGGTAAGTTTTTTGAGAGATAGCTCTCCTCTTGAGCTTATCCATGGATCGAACAGTGGCCGTATCACTGGTACTTTGCGAGATTTTTGCCTTCTTTTCCTCTCGCGTGCTAGTCTGCATTTCCTTTCTTCTGGTGTTTCTTCCATTGTTCTAATGAATTTTTCAGATTCAATTTGTATCCTAAAACATACCTGTACATGGTACGGCATATCCCTGTTCTACGATATTAAGGCCGTT
Organism: Trinorchestia longiramus; assembly: GCA_006783055.1. Classification (NCBI taxonomy): domain Eukaryota; kingdom Metazoa; phylum Arthropoda; class Malacostraca; order Amphipoda; family Talitridae; genus Trinorchestia; species Trinorchestia longiramus. The sequence goes on from VCRD01004240.1 coordinate 37,245, forward strand.
CAGGAGCATCTTGCCTTTGAAAAAAGTTATATTGTTTATGATTTTGGGCTGTTGCAAGTAGTTGATGACTTCTTGATGAGGAAAGCCTTCTTCCAGCAAATTGCTGACCAGAAGGGCAAGCGGAGCTTCTGGCACTTCCTGGAAAAAATATCCGAAATAGCTTATGCAAGACAGGATCGAAAACTCGAGCTAAGATGCAGCAATTCATGCACCACGCTTGAAAAAGGGATATTATCAAATCAAATAGTACCGAGCTACTTTTCAAAGCGAAGCAGTTTTTCTAGAGACACGGTGTGCCCGTTGAATGAGACTGTCGATGTGAAGGTGCTGGTCTAATAGCATAGTTTGAAGTAGAAACATCCAGTCATTAAGTGGAAGAAGACTGTATCTATCCTACCTTTTAAACGAATGTTTCCCCCATCTTACAGGGGAACAAAAACTTGTAATGACCCAGCACTGGGTTCCGTATCGTGACTACCTGCAGTGACCCAACCAGGGACCTCTACTCGGAATATTTGGCCTTTACTCCGCTTGGAGTTCCAACTGCTACGAAGAAATCCCGCTGGAAAAAATATGCAAAATAGCTTATGTACGACAGGAACAAAATTTCTAATGCAGTATTTCGACTTTCGAGTATATATTCAAAAAACTATATTTGCCATTGTAATTTAGGGATGGAATTACAGGATGTCTCGTCTTGTTATTCAGTAGACGAATTTTTCCTATCTATGTAAATCCTTAAGAGCGTGACAGAGACGGACCAAGCAAGCAAGTAACAAACTGTGTATTATTATTATGTAGTGGAATAGAACGTAAAATAAGTTGTGATTATCCATCGATGGATCGTAGTGACTTATCTCCTATTCCGCTCAAATAGGTACACATTCTCAATTTTCATCTGCTCTAAGTAGAGCTTAAAATGTCCTTGAACATTTATTAAGAGGAACACTTGCTGTTCTCACTTGCGTTGCACGTCGTCCTGGTCGTAGAGGAGGCCAGATAGAAGCAACATGAGGCCTCGTTTGTGTGGCTGAGGACACTTGACGCTTCCTGGAGCAACTCTTCCTTAATTCCATGCGACTTTCATCATGCAAATGAGGAGTAATTAAGCTGACTTTCTGGCCTGGACCGAGAGGGGCTCAACTTCATACCTGCAGGATGTAAATGATCCTCTGCCATCTTCTTTTTGAACTGAGTTAGTTCTGTACATTTTAGGTTTGTGAGTTGCTGTCACAGTGGCGGAAACATGAGGTATACTCGCAGTTGGTCTTCCTGGAACATCTTTCCGTACGATTTTCGTGCACAGCCTCGAAATTGCGATTCATTTAGGCTGCTGAAACTCGCCGTCTTGGTTTAAATAACGTGGAGTTGTTTGACTCAAGTGGTCAAGGTAATAACAGGGCATGGATGTCAGAGTGAGCTGCAATGATAAACATGTCTTGAGTGTCGGTCGCTATATGAATTGTGTCGAGGAATTTACTGCTACATGACGCTGGAAGCGTACAGTTTCCTGAAATAGAAAAGTAGGTTTTATATAACAAAGACTGAACACGTGAATAAATCTGAAATCTTTTTGTATCCGAAATAAGATGACAGAATAACATGATCATAATTATTTCTCAACCCCGACGATTTCACTTTTGACCTTCCAATTAATTGATTATGCCTGAACAAACAATGGTGCAACCAATAATCTTGAATTTACATTTAGACATACTCACATTTATGTCATCGAATGGTGAATAGAGAAAATTCGATACCGGTATTATCGCTTAATGTTTACTTATCTTTTATCTTTCTATCTCTAATTGTAGCTGATTTAGATGCTTTCGATTATTTAACATGACTCAATGTGCTTCATATGATGTAATATTCAAACATTCAGTGGTAAACAAAGTGCATCAATTTGTCTAATTATATTTCTACATTCATTTTCTATTTAATTACAACAATCTTTTGTCACGATCGTACGTATGTGTCTTCATTCTGCGTATCCGTGTCTTCATTTCACGTATCCGTGTCTTCATTCCGCGTATCCGTGTCTTCATTTCGCGTATCCGTGTCTTCATTTTACGTATCAGTGTTTTCATTCCCCGTATTCGTGTTTTCATTCGCCGTATTCGTGTTTTCATTCCCCGTATCCGTGTTTTTATTACCCTTATCCGTGTTTTCATTACCCGTATCCGTGTTTTCATTACCCGTATTCGTGCTTTCATTGCCTGTATTCGTGTTTTCATTACCCGTATTCGTGTTTTCATTCTCCGTATTCGTGTTTTCATTACCCGTATTCGTGTTTTCATTACCCGTATTCGTGTTTTCATTACCCGTATTCGTGTTTTCATTACCCGTATTCGTGTTTTCATTACCCGTATTCGTGTTTTCATTACCTGTATTCGTGTTTTCATTACCCGTATCCGTCTTTTCATTTCCCGTATCCGTGTCCTCATTTCATGCATCCGAGTCCAGACTCCGTGCCCAAGTATTCTCAGTTTCAAGTTAACAGGCCAATTTTTATAAGGTAAAACCTTATCCATGGAGACTAATACTTCACTCCCATTTACACATAATTTTTCAATGGTCGTTGAAAATTCCTCTACGAGTATGATTACTTCCTCATTGAGAAGAAATATTAACGTTCTTTGCTCATGTGCTGTGTACAGATCATGTGCTGTGTACAGCTCATGTGCACAAACATGATCAACTTGTATGGTCTGCTGTGCAAGTCCTCACTGATACTGCTGCTTCTGCATGCACATGGAATATGACCCACAATTATTAATGCTGCTCACGCAAACTTGTTGTGAATATGGCAGAAACGAGAGGAAGTTTTGCTTTGAGGCTTTGGAAAAGTTTGGTCAGCCAGAATGTTTTATGTGACCAGGCCTTTAATCTGTTCGAGAATTTGTGTCCACGGCGTGAGTAAAATTCTGTAATGCTCAGTGCACGGAGTCCAAACTTTATTAGACTTCTATCTTCCTAGTCATAGACCTATTTGTTTGTTTTATATTTGGTGTGTGTTAAGTTCGACTTTCGACGCTTTCAGTACTGACCATAGAATTTTTACATTCTGAGACATTTGCTATCAAAAATGCTCATTTTTACGTTTGTTCTTCGTTTCAGTTCAATTTTTCAGACGTGTCCTCAACTGTATTGTATACTGCGATGTTCAAAGAATTTTTTTGCAAGATATTTTGCACTTCTGAAGCCAGTATGTTTTCTTGGAATAAATTTTTGGTTCGGTACTAAAGTTATACATTATTTGTACGAGGTTCTCACATCTCTCTCATCATCAAGACCTGTGTGTCGTACAACCGACCACTTGCATATGTGTCATCGAGACCGTGAGACTGTAACTGTTTGCATTATGCTTTAAATATTTTTAGTCATAGCACTACAATCTGCCAATGTTAAGACTTTTGATTAGTAAATGTGATACTATCGTTTATAATCTAAATCTACGTTTATAATCTATGTAAATCATATTTTATTAACTGTATTTAATTCAAGTATCACCTCAAAATTATTTTTTAGTAATACATTCGTTTTCTAAGTCTAAATTGTTGAAAAAATTAACTCTGAAGTCAAATAAGAACTTCATTAGAATGATGTATTACACTGGGCTGCACTGCAACACTGGGCTGCACTGCAACAGTTTACTTATTGTTGCTTTTTTGTTCCTCACACTAGACTAAAAATTATTTATTTTGGTAGAGTTTATTTGTGAACTAGAGTTAGTTATTCGTTAACTGGTTATTTATTGTAATTATCTCACAAACTACATGCTAATAGGATTATTGAAAAGGGATTTACCTATTCGTCTGTGCAACACTAAATTCCAGTTAAATTTTCTCTTTTCTGACTCTAGAGCTGTAGTGATGAACTCTGATAGATCGAATATATACAAGAGCGCAGTCTGATCGAACTAGCAGAGAAATATGAAACATCACCTCACCTGTTCAATGTGTAAGAATTTTCCAAAGCAATTGGTTCCTATGATGTAAGTCATCATGCATTAAAGAAATTACTTGCTGTATTCATTATAGGAATAAGAAATATGATACATGAAAGTATATTCTTCAAGTATTTTAATTCAACATCTGAAGAATAGGTACTTCGGGTCAGAAATAAGTAATTGTAACAACTGGATTATGTTTACTGACCTCCTGAAACACGGTGGGTGTGTAGGGCTGGATTGCGCTCTACAGTGGGTGTGTAGGACTGGATTGCGCTCTACAGTGGGTGTGTAGGGCTGGATTACACTGTACGGTGGTTGTGTAGGGCTGGATTGCGCTCTACGGTGGTTGTGTAGGGCTGGATTGCGCTCTACGGTGGGTGTGTAGGGTTGGATTGCACTGTACGGTGGGTGTGTAGGGCTGGATTGCATTGTACGGTGGGTGTGTAGGGCTGGATTGCACTGTACGGTGGGTGTGTAGGGCTGGATTGCACTGTACGGTGGGTGTGTAAGGCTGGATTGCGCTGGACAATCGCACAACGCAGCTTCATGGTTCGTTATTTCGAGTTTTGACTTGCCTGCTCGAGAGATTGTTTACGATAATTGCCTCAAACTTGCGTTATTTGCAGTGCCAGTCGCAAGTTCTTTGGCGTATTGCCTCAACAGACAGCGCCTGCAATGTTGCTGCCTGCAGTGTTGCTGCCTGCAGTGTTGCTGCCTGCAGTGTTGCTGCCTGCAGTGTTGCTGTCTGCAGTGTTGCTGCCTGCAGTGTTGCTGCCTGCAGTGTTGCTGCCTGCAGTGTTGCTGCCTGCAGTGTTGCTGCCTGCAGTCTTGCTTGTAAACAAAGCGGTGTTTCGTTCAAGGGTGTGTTCAGCGAATGGAAATTTCGTTATAATTACGTTACATTAAAGTGTAATTTATTTTTCCTGTTTATCTTTACGTGAAATTTTTGCAATTTGGTTTTTTGAACGTGCATAAGGGAACAGAAAAAGTTGGAAGAAATGCGCATTTTAATTTGTCCTTTTACCGTTTCAGATCTTATTTCATGCAGGGCTTATGTTTAGCATAAATACTACTGAATCCGAAGCAAATAGTTCAAGTTTTTATGGAAACAATGAAAAATTTGCGTATATCTGTTCACAAATAAGAAGCTTTAGCCCCATGCATAAGAGGTGGCCGTAGTTCTTCGTGCGTTCTTCGTCTTGTTCTGCAGTTTGTTGAACGCATGTTGGTATCTGAGCTTCGATATTTTAATATAAAACTTTTTTTCACGTTAGCTGCTTCAGACACATTTTTTGTTCCTGAGTGGGCTAATGTTTTTTCTAAGCATAAAGAAAATAACGATTAAAGAATTGTATGAACGCTATAAAAATTCTTACTTGCTTGTGTGAAAAGTCAAAATAATTCAACGTTAACTGTTATTAATGTTTAAGAAACCAAATATAGTAATTTAAAATCATTTAATTGGTAAGTTAATTAGCACAACATTCATAAATTTTCTACTGCCTTCTGAATTCACGCTGGATTTTAAATTTTTATCTAAAAGTTATTTCAAAGCTTCGTCGCATCGGAGCTCATTCTCAAACAAATAAATACTCCTAAGTAGCATTTTATCCTTTAGTACTGTGCTGTTCAGTCGAGCTAATTCCAGCGACGGGAGTCTCGTTTCATCTGTGTAATTAACTGGGCTGCGACGCCCCACGGAGGGCCGTGCTTGCAGCCCCATTCAGCCTCTGATTAGAGTCATCCCGTAATTCGCAGAGGCGGTAGCCAGTTTACCCTCAATCTCGCTTAATCTTCAGCTTTTCCAGCTTTGATGGATGCAGCGCCGTGTGGGGCTTGATTGCTACCTTCTCAGGACTCACCTCGAACCTCAGCTGCAGAGATGTATTGCGTCAGGGCAATGCCCATGTCGCATTGCACATCATCTGCTGAAGTGTATTGCGTCGAAGCAACACCTGAGTGTGCCACTAAATCCATAAAGCCGGAGAATAGAAGGTGCGTAACACTTCAGCTGTGCAAATGTATTGCGTCAGAGCAATGCCAATGACGCAGTGTGCCTCAGTTGTGTAGGTGCATACCATCATAGCAATAACAAACGCATAACACTCAAGCGACTAGTGCACGCGTTTGAGTAATGCAGCGACTGACGCATAATACTTCAGCAGTTGCAGAGCATTGCGTCGAGGAGATGCCTCTGGACAAGATTTCGATTGTTTGTGTTGCTTGTGTTGGTTGCATCAGGAAGACCATCCAACAACAGGAATATGTGGGGAACTCTAAAGCCTGCTGTGGGAGTAGAAGAGCCCTGATTGTCTGTTCTCGTCAGTTACCATATTGACTAATACCCCATTGACTAATTCTTGCTAAAAATTGGAGTGATAAAGTGGGAACGCTCACTAGAACATAAAATTTACTAAACTTCAAAAATTGAAAATAACATCCCATTTAGAGGTAAGGTTTTCCTTTTTTTAAAACTCAGATTTCCCTTTTTAGGAAACTCAGATTTCCCTCTTTATGAAACTCAGACTTCCCTCTTTATGAAACTGAGACTTTCCTCTTTATGAAACTCAGATTTCCCTCTTTATGAAACTCAGACTTCCCTCTTTATGAAACTGAGACTTTCCTCTTTATGAAACTCAGATTTCCCTCTTTATGAAACTCAGACTTCCTTCGTTTTGAAACTCAGACTTCCTTCGTTTTGAAACTCAGATTTCCTTCGTTTTGAAACTCAGATTTCTTTCATTTTGAAACCCAGATTTCCTTCGCTTTGAAACTCAGATTTCCTTCGTTTTGAAACTCAGATTTCCTTCATTTTGCAACTCAGATTTCTTTCATTTTGAAACTCAGATTTCCTTCGTTTGAAACTCAGATTTTCTTCGTTTTGAAACAAAGATTCTCCCTTTTTTAAACAGATCTTATGTTTAAAAATAAGATTTTTTGTTTGAAGCTGAAATTTTCTGCTTGTAAGATTCTCCTTGGGAAAATAAAATGTTCCTTTCGAAAGTGAAATCTTGCATTTACAACTGAGATCTTTCACTTGCGACTGAGATCCAACTGTTTCAAGTAAAATTTTTCTGTAAAACTAAAACTTTCCGTATGAAACTCAGATTTTCCTAATGAAACTGAGATTTTCTCTTGGAACTGAGATACCTTTGAGGCTAAGGTCACCATTGGCGCTGCTGTGACCATTTGGCTCTCATTGTCCGCCTTTTATTGCTTATAAAAGAGCGCGTACACTTCACAATAAAGACCGCCATTGCAGACGTAATTGTTCTGTTTTAGCTGCGTCCTGCAGCTGGCCAGACTGCTCTGTGGCTGTTAATTTACTTGAATAAAGTCAGGTTTTCTTAATTCATTGTTTAAATTACGTTTTCTTTAATATTACCTTCGGTTACTAATCTAATATTTTTTTACTGTGTGCTGTCTCTCCGTAGAATTGTTTAACTCCATTTCAAAATTTAAGTTATTTACATTTATTCTACTATTCGTCAGTTCATTTTACATTTTCTTTTTACTTAGCCAATGTCCATTACTATTCGAATATAAAAATATTGTTTTTCCCTATATTTCTTGTGTTAGCAGAATGATAGGCGTTTTTAGTTTATATTTTTTCAGGAACGCCAATACCACACATTTGTTTTTATAATTGCTCTTGTGCCTCGCTTTGCAGTTCACTTTACTTTCTCCCTTCTACACTAAAGTCATTCGAATTTTTTGAATGTTTCAAGTCTTCCAGCGAGCGATGGAAGTCACTTCGTTAGTCTTCCTTTGAACTGATCGACTACCCTGCCTCTGACTTGTCGCAGCTTTGTTTTATACTTCGAATTCAACAGTTTGTGTTTTTAAGTTTTACCTTTTCTGAGTAGCAAAGTGAAACCTTTCTTCTATTTTCGTTTTATAGCTGCAAACTAAATGTGAAGGTCGTGCCGATCTCTAAGTTACTTTCTTTGTTTTTTTCAAAGCTCAGATGGCATCACACATAGGTTACGTGAAAATGGGTCATGTTATAGTAACCCACTGTGCTTCAAGAATTAAGAGTAGCGAAAAAATGCCCTGCGATTCTTTGTTATACTCATATTTGAACTGATAGTGCGAATGCTTCTGTTTGTGTAGTGTTTCTGGTTCAGTTTCATCGCCGTGCGCTTGTCGACATCAGTCAGAACACTGTTAATGTCGTTGAGAGTTGCAGTGGACACTTTCATTAACGAGTGTTTCTTGGTAGATATCTTCAGCCCAAGTTTTTGTGCATTTCTAAATATTATAGTTCTATTACTACATTATTTTAAATATGTTTTCGGTTAATATTCTCGTAAACCTTCCTTTTTCCAGAATAAAATATTGTTAAGGCTGCTAAAGTGAGTTGTAGATATTTGGTCTTCGAGTTAGGAAGCGCAACATTACTGCATTTCATCTTGTGGTAGATGACCGATGTATCATGCTAGATAACTATTACGTTACAATTATTTCATCTTGTGGTAGAGGACTAACGTCTCACGCTACATGACTATTCCGTTAAAATTTGCATCATCGTGCCATAGAACAGCCATTGTGCTGTCACGTTTGCGCTGTTTAGACGCTTCTTTTCTGCTGTAAAATATTTTTCACTCAATTTTTCTACTAGAAGTCAAGAAGCATCATTTTTACCACTCACTTTTTTGGTTTGTAATTTATTTCATTTATTATCGGCTAACTGAGCGGCTTGTCAAGTCAGGCAGTTTTGTGATGAGCCACGAAAATATGCTTAAATTTCTGAATTTCCGGGAAACTACGGCACCTTATTGCTCCTTTCTGCAGTGCTGCAATTTCGTTTCCTTCTGCAGAGCTGCAATTTAGCTTCCTTCTGCAGGGCTGAAATTTCATTTCCTTCTGTAGAGCTGCAATTTCTTTTCCTTCTGCAGAGCTGCAATTTCGTTTCCTCTTCAGAGCTGCAATTTCGTTTCCTTTTGCAGAGCTGCAATTTTGTTTCCTTCTGCAGAGCTTCAATTTCATTTCCTTCTGCAGAGCTGCAATTTCTTTTCCTTCTGCAGAGCTCCAATTTCTTTTCTTTTTGCAGAGCTGCAATTTCTTTTCCTTCTGCAGAGCTGCAATTTCTTTTCCTTCTGCAGAGCTGCAATTTCTTTTCTTTGTGCTGCGCTATAATTGTTTCGTTTTTACTATTGTTTTTAATTCATAATGAAGTTGTATGAATTTTGCGAAAGTTTTTTTGCAATGATGCTACAGAAAATGTTCCCCTTTTAGTCTCGTGGAAACCAATATTGTTTGTGTCGTGGAAAATTCTTGTTATTAACTGCGTTGTTGACCGTGGTGCATTTTTTTGCTGATAAATATTTCTTTTGTGTAATTGTAGTGTTTTCTGGCTCGTATTCCTGATTGATTTCTTTGATGCGCTGATTAAATGAGGTCGAAGTTTTAATCTATTATTTTACTAAATTAAGATGCGATTTAAAATGTTTAGGAAAGTTGTGAACTTCTGATGATCGTAACGCTATTAATTCTGCAGTATTTGTTATGCTGTTGTGGATTGCATTGATTGTTGTTAGTAAGTCGTCGTTTTCAAAATAGAGCTCAATTTCAGTGCTCATACGAACGTCTGATCTCGTACGCCTGTATTATGCTCTCACGCAACTGCCAACTGATAGTATGTTATTTATATTCATTCACGTACTGTTGCATTTGCGTGCGTCTTTGAACACTTACACAGTTAGTAACTGCTTCCATGTTCTCTTTGGTTAAAGGTTTTTTCGATGCGAAATCTATTTAGAAATTTAAGTACAGGGGTAAACAAAGGTGTTCTATTCCAAAATATGCAAGTAATACACCAAAGTTCACATATTTATTTTTGTTATTTGTGGTCGTCTGTAGCTCGCTGTTCCAGCCGCAGCACTAAAACTTAATGCGCTATGATGTTAATTGAGTAAAATCTTGACAAATTCTTGCTTCAGAATCTCCTCGTAGAAATAGTACCTGTTGATGCCCTTGGAATCACGGATGTTCACGTTCTGTTGGTATGATCTTCCATTCTGCTCTAGCAGCTGTGTTTGTGACTGCCAGTTTACTTAAATCTGTTAATTAGACTGAAAAGGGCCTTCGATGTCACTCATCTTAAATTCCAGGAAAAAATTGGAATGTTTCCAACAAGGAACAGTTATGAGTGACTGCTGTAGCAGAGTTAGTCGCGACTTTAAATGACCGTAATTCAAATGGCTGTAATTCAAATTGCTGTAATTCAAATGGCTGTAATTCAAATTGCTGTAATTCAAATGGCTGTAATTCAAATGGCTGTAATTCAAATGACCGTAATTCAAATGACCGTAATTCAAATGACCGTAATTCAAATGGAGGGGCCAGACTGTACAAGAAGTGAAGCCTCAGCTACGTGGGCTTGCGTCCGGCGACTTAACCCTTTAGCGACCAATTTGTTTTTCTAGTTTCTACATTTAAGCTCACAAAGACCGTCTGTACACTGATGCAATAAAGCATGCTGAGAGCTAGGCAGCCAAAAGAACGACGCTGTAACATGCCGAAGCGTTCAAACCTAGTAGCAACCTCATATTGCTCATTGTTTAATTATTAGAACAATTCTCCCAAAGACCGTGAAAGGCGACCGAATAGTCCACTTGGTCGCTAAAGGGTTAAGACTTGAGAGTATAGAAATGTTCTGAGGTAGTTTACAATTCTGCAGTTGTTTGTGTGAACTGACTTGAGGGAATAAAGGAGGCTGGTAGGAGTGGATCGAGCGCCTGTTGTGCGCCACCTAACTTCACCACTAATTAAACATACGTCTTTGTCCTGCTCCAAATTAACAGAGTTATTATTGAATACTTTGAGTCGTCGTTCATGGTCATGACTAAAACCACGCGACTATTAAAAAAATCTCAATTTTGACCTACATTCGGTGAATTCGCTAAATTGTAATAAACATTTGTTTGTCTGCAGCAAGCGTGGTTCCTCCGCCTGATAATGAACGCTTCGTCAATGGCAGTTCTGGTGCTGTTCGTATCAGTGGGAGGTGCTAATCTGCCACCGCCTGAAACCCGTCCCAAGCTGCATGATCCTAGCATTAGTGAGGTAAATATTATCCCCTGCCTTCTTGATGGTCATTCCTCAACCCTCAGACTGCGGTCCCTCTGTTCAGAACTGCCCCTCAATCTCCTGAGGGTTTCCCCTCTGTGAACTACCCCTCAATCTCCTGAGGGTTTCCCCTCTGTGAACTACCCCTCAATCTCCTGAGGGTGTACTCCTTGTGAACTGCCCCTCAATCTTCTGAGGGTGTCCCCCTTGTGAACTGCCCCTCAATCTCCTGAGGGTTTCCCCCTTGTGA
>VCRD01004241.1:15162-31185 GCA_006783055.1 Trinorchestia longiramus
GAGTGTGGTGGTCATTGTTGTTGTGTGAGTGTGGTGGTCATTGTTGTTGTGTGAGTGTGGTGGTCATTGTTGTTGTGTGTGGTGGTCATTGTTGTTGTGTGTGTGTGTGGTGGTCATTGTTTAGGTGAGTGTGGTGGTCATTCTTGTGGTTTATGAGAACAAATAATTAAATGCATGTAGCTACCAGAGTGTGTGTATCTATGAACCTGTATCTGTAGATACAGTGCGTGTTTTGTACCTGCCAGAACTGGGTGTGTATTTATAAAGAAGTGTGATGTGTACCAGGGAATGAGCGGTATTTTGCCTCCTGCAGTCCATAGGCAAAATTTCATCATCAAATGGACTCAAGTAGTCCCGAAAAATTCACTCGTTTATCATTCGACGATGACGTCACTCAGGGCCCCCCTCATGGCCCCCCTCATGGCCCCCCTCAGGGCCCCCCCCAAAACACGGCCATGGAAGGAAGTCACAAGGAAGAAAATATAGAAGAGTACGTATATTTTGTGTTCATAGTGCAATAAGCCGTTGTAAAAAAGATGCAGATTTTAATATTAAGTGCTAGCGCCTAAATCTTAGCTGGATGGGAGATTTATTTTATTTTCATATTATTCAGGTAAGTTAATGGTTCATAAATAAAAACGAACGATAGAGCAGAAATTTAGGTGCATATTTACTATTTGTGACCTTTAAATATTGATAAAATTGTGGAAACATGCCTAGAAACCTAGAAAATATTTTGAAAAGCTTAGAAAAAGTGAATAAAATTTTGACCTTCTTTAAATCCAGCGTGTAATCTTCGTGACATGATGGTTAAATCTCTAGTCAATGTAATTATTGACACGAATGAAGGTATTATTATACGTCATTATTACTCGTTATAATAAGGGGAACTAATGGGCTTGTATGGCTAACCCTTCAAATGGATGTGTTCAAACTGGTTACAACTTAATGGAGACGTCCTTACCATTAACATTTAGTGATCGCTGGTGGATTTAATCGGGACTTCCTCACCATTAACATTTAGTGGTCACTGATGGATGTAATAGAGGCTTGCTCACCATTGTTTAGTGAATGCGAATGGATTTAATGGAGGGTTTAGGGTTATTAATAATTAAATAAAAATTTATCAGATAAGTCTTAAAATATCTCAAGACAGCTTAGTGCATATATAACATTTCTCTCTAAAATTCATGTTCCCAGTTATTTTTCCTTCAGTCACAAAGTGCCGGCTTTTCTTTGAGCTCATAACTATTTGGTGGACGTGATATCATACTCATACATGTGTGTGTGTCCGGGCACGTCCATGAGGTAATAAAACAGATAAGGTATGATAACACGCGCTGCCGAATTACTCGTATGACATCCGGTTGAAGTAATGGACGATGGGTTGATAATTTTGATGTATGTAGAGCAGCCCTTTTACAGCCTGGCTGTGTATCCATGTGTGTTTTTCATGTGTTTCATGTTTGTTATGTGGGCCTCATNCATGCAGGCCTCATGTCTGTCATGCAGGAGTCATGTCTGTCATGCAGGCCTCATGTCTGTCATGCAGGCCTCATGTCTGTCATGCAGGAGTCGTGTCTGTCATGTACGCCTCATGACTTTATTTTATCATGAACCTAAAGTAGTTCATTCGAATCATTTTGAATCGAATGAAATTTTTGATCACTTTACAACCAGAAAAGCTACGTATCTGCGTGATAAGATTCCTGCAAGCGTCTTCGAACGAAATTTTCTTTCGCAGTTCTTCCATAATGATACGTTCAGGTCTTGATGGAACATTTTTTCATGATTAGGCAACTAATATTAGACTTGGTTCTCTCAGAAGTTTTAACTTAGGAATTCTTTTATGAAGCTGACGAGCTTTTCTCTTTAGAAAAGTACTTCTCTGTTTTAACGGTTTCATGATTTTGCAAACCACTTTTCGGTTCACGTGTGTATTCAAGTTTTGACGTATTTTTACAGGCTCAAAAGTTTTGAATGAACGCAATGAAATGTTTTTCGTTTGGTCTTTATAGATCGGTTGAATAGATGTTTGAAGTTTAAACACATTCGATCTTTTTATCGAGAAATCGTTATGAACTATATTAATGTCGATTATTTCTAGTAATAATTATATACATTCATTACTTTATAACGCGATGTTTTTGTATACTTTCCACAAACCTTTCCTCATACACTTTAGATCCACACATCTAAAATTTATTCTACACTTTAGTGAAATTTTCGCACTTCTATACTCACTGCATTCACATTAATTTTAATCATTGAGAAGAAATGTCTTTTCCAGAGAGAACCTTTCCTTCATCCTCTACGACCGCCCTTTTCCTCTTCATCTCTTCATTAGAATTAATTGCTGAAGCACTGAACAAAAACACTAGAGCATCGAGTGGCCATTATTGCTCACGTCTCTTTACGGTCAAACAAAATAGTAAAGCCACAAATGGAACTGTGGTAAGAATTTAATTATTTGGGTCCCTTTAATTTTCTCCAATTTACAAGCACCACAAAATTCAGTGATTGGAAGTCAATGAGATTAAGTTCTGGTCAATTTTATATTGGACCAATTTCAACCTAATTGAAGTCCTGACAAAAGTGCAGTACTTGGTGTTTCTGTTATCATTGTGTTAAAAAGTAACTGTGATTTTTACTTCAGTGCAGCTACCGCTTGTTCATTGTATTCATGCTGCGTTTTGTTCGTTGATTATACCGTACTGACACATTAAATGTTTCTGTTTTCTTGCGACCCAGCGTCTCTAATAACTTGAAAATCAACCATTTTAAGATTCAGTAATTCAAAACAAATATTGTTACATTTCTACAAAAATTTTGCTCGAGAAATTATGCTCAATAAACAATTTGAGAATGTTACAACATTTGCGGTTAAAGTCTTTATAAATTTTTTGTATAAAAACTGTTTGAATAAGTAGCAAAATCATTCAAGTAGATTTCAAAAGCAATTGAAAAAACTAATATACGGTGCGTGAAATGTTTAACATTTTTTCGCTTTTTTGGGCAGTCCAAAATAGCTTTGTAGGATGGATTAAGGTTCTCGTATATAGCTAAAATTGTTCCGTTTTCTTTTACACAGAGTTGCTCTAAATTTTCTAAATTTTAACTCTTCTTTTCTTCAACTTGAATTATTAACTCTTTCAAAATATTTTTTGAGATAAAACTGGTTAGGCGATTCGTGGACATGGAAATGAAGCTTGTGAAACCATCCAGTGTCTTGTCTTACTGAACGTTATGGATCGTTGTCCTGTTGAAACACTCAAATTTGAAACTCCTTATAGAGTCCCTAATAAGATTTTTCAAAACTTTCAAGCATTTTCGGAGTTTATCTTTTTTATGACTTATAATCGTCCCGTACCAGTTAACAAGCAATAAACATTATGTATAATGCGTTATAATATATTTACAATGCTGCCTAATCGTTAGCATGATTTTCTCCTTCATACAGCTAAAGCAGAATCATATTCGTTTAATAATGACCAAAAGTTTAATTTCAAACACGAGGACACAGTTGAAACAAAATAATTAGCTAACTTGCCCATGACGTTTCTTTCCATTTAGGTATCGCCAAGTTTCTATGGTAAGGAAACCTTTGTCTCTCTGAACTTATAGAATTCATTTGCTCACATTGTGTTAGCTACTACCTGCTGAGCTACGCTTATTAAAATGTCGTACTATTTTTTCTGAGAATTTTTCCACAATTATTCACTATTTTCCTATTTTCTAGCATCTTTTGTTTGCTACTGACCGTACAGTTCTTTGTCCAGTATTCAATATCTAAATCCCTCATCCCAATACCAGAAGAATAAGACTAAGAATCGTTCATATTTAGTGTGCCTGATTCTAGCCACAAATAACGTAAATATGATCTAATGCCCCTCTCTGTAGTAAATTCTAGATACTGTTTTTAAGACCACGTGAACCTGATAATTATTTTTTCGTGCTAGTGGCTTCGCCTAATGTGAGCTTTCATTCATTGAAGTTGAAGTCAGGATAATTATGTACAATGATATAGCAGTTGCTCGCTTAGGCTGTGGTATTTTGATGTGATTTCAAATAATTTACTCCACCTTAGAATATTACAGAGGTTAAAATGGGACCGTGGTTACATGTAAACATGCAAAGTTTTTAATGGTATCGAAGGAAGAAATAAATTACTCATTCTTGAAACCATTTTATCTTTTCCACTTTGCTAACTTCTCTCTGGCTCGATCCGTCCTGAGGCGCGTGCAAAATTCTTTCAGCCAATCACCGCTACGAGATCGTGAGTGCCCTCTCTAAGTTGGCCAATCAGGGCTCGGACAGGCAATAACAAGTTCGTCGTTAGGCCTACGGGGATTGAAAAACACCATTTAAGTGTCTTAAAAATATCGGTGCCTCGAATCCTACGGAGGGAAAATATCCAGTAGCCTCGGGGTTCTGAAGAAACGTATTAAACAAATATTTCCTATGGAACCCGCATACTTTTGAAAAGATGCTGTAATTCTTGAGAATCTTGAGAACGCTCAAAACTTTTTGAAATACAAAGCTAACGCATTGCAATCGCAAAGCTAAATATTTATTTTTAATTCACTATGAAAAATATAGTAAAGCATATTCACTCTATTTCAGATTCGATGTAATTATTAATTTAAATACCATATCAAGTTTTTTCAAGACGTTTTTCACTTAAATTTTAAATGAGATAGCCGAAACAGAGATTTATGATTTTTTATACCTAATGCTTTACTATCCTGCAATGTTCATTATCTTTAACATTGGATTAAGAAGTGTCAATTTGAGTCACTCTTCTTATAGGCTCAGTTAACTGAATGGAATAAGGCAATAGGAACGACCCGATTGATTTATTCTTGGGTTTCTTAATTACTGATACCCAAGCTATCCTTTTTACACTTTAGGGATAATTTTACGTCATGTCTATCTTTCAAGTCCAAAACATCTTTCAAGTCAAAAGATATGTTCCCCGTTCAAATACATCTTTCAAGTTTAAAGATGTTTTTCAAATTCAAAAATACTTCTAAAGTTAAGAAAAAGTTTCATCAATACTTCGCAACATCTGGATAGTTTTTCCGCTCGATTTTAGATAAGCTGTGAAAAATTGTTCAGGGTACCCGAACAACAGCTTCTATCATATATTAGTGTTTATTGCAAATTAGGAAACAAGTAAAACTTTGTTGCTGATTCAGCTTAGGTGCTCACTGAGCCATTTTAAGAATCAGTTTATTCTTGCATACTTAAAAACAAAGTTAATGAAGGTAGACCTGTTAAAAAATATTTAAAGTTGGCATTTCGAAAACAGCTTTATCTGAAACAAGAATATTTTTGCGTATTTATTTATTTTGGTTATTGCACGTTACTGTACGTTACTGCACTGCATTGCAGAGCATTTCAGAACAGCACTCAAATACCGACACTCACTGTTCTTCTATCCTTTATATGCTTTCAAACTTGCGTTTCATCAGCTTCATGAAATAAAAGTTTTCTGTGCAGACCACTTTGTTCGATTCGTCCTTCTTTTTTGTGTGACTGAATAGAAGTTGGAGGCAGTATTCCTTTCATCGTGCTGTCTTGTTTTTGTGTTTACCTCTGAATTGCAGTCGGTCGTCACTCCCGTTCTTTTGCCTGCCTGTCATTTTATTATTTTATCCTTAATTCAAGGATGGCTGGTCTTTCTTGTGCTAAAACTCAATTAAACATGGTACCAGGATTCCATCCATTTCTATGCATCTTTCCATTTATTTTTTTGTCCATGTCTATGCATCCATTTTATTTTTTCGGTCCATTTCCATGCACCTTTCCATTTTATTTTTCCGTTCATTTACATGCATCTCTCCATTTCTTTTTTCTATCCATGTACATGCAGCTTTCCATTTCTTTTTTGTCCATTTACATGCATCTATCCATTTCTTGTTTGTCCATTAACATGCATTTTCCATTTCTTTTTTGTCCATTTACATGCATCTTTCTATTTCTTTTTTACTGGCCGTAGAAAATACCTTTCGTATGTGGAAAGCAATGTCTTCTGCTCGCCCCTTTCAAGTGAACCAAGCTGCATTTCGTGAAAATACTCCTAAAAATACTTTTTGACTATACGTTTTGACAATACGTTTTGAAAATACTTTTCGAAAATACTTTTCGGAAACACTCCTGAAAAATACTCTTGAACAGTACTTCAGGAAAATGCTCTTGAAAAATAGTTTTAAAAGATATTCTTGAAAATTGTTCAAGAATATACCCTTGCCAATTATAGGTACAGTTTTTTATTTCCTTTTTAAAGCGCTATAGTGTTGAACCTTATTTTGAATTGCTGACGCTTTTATACAGGGTGCAGCAATATAACTTACACTTTTTAAACAGAACTTTCTTTGAAAAAACGAAGTCTTGTGGCTGTACCATGTATATAAAAACCACCAGCTTGGTCGACTGGTGAGCGAATCCGCTTGCGAGCGGGAAGACCCGGGTTCGAATCCCGCTGCCGCCGTGGTTGACGCGGCTAGAATTACGGCATGGGACTTGGGTAATTGAATAATTATCGAAGTGATTATCCGACCCAAGAATGGGCCAGAAGGTCCGTTCCTATAGCCTTATTCTATCCTATTTTATTCTATTCTATATAGAAATGAACCTGACCATATTTATTCCTAACACTGCGTAGGTCACTAAAATGTTAAAGCGGTCATCCACTGATATTTTAACTCTGTTTTAGACTTCTCACTCAATGCATTTAGTGAGGAAAAGTTGTCCTTGTCAGAGAGCTCTACTTTAAAGAACATCAAACATCTTTTTGTGGAGCACAATGGGTCCTGGGGTGTATGTATTCATTGACAATTCAATTAAGTACTGAGAATAAATAAAATAATCATTTGAATCTATTCATTGGCAATTCAATTAAGTACTGATAATGAACTAAACAAGCATTTCAATGTATTCATTAGCATTTCAATTAAGTACTGAGAATAAATAAAATAATCATATGAATGTATTTATTGGAAAGTTAATTTAGTATTAGGAATAAATTAAACAATTTTAATGTTTTATTGGTAATTTAATGCGGTATTGTGAATAAACTAAGCAATAATTTAATGTTTTCATTAGTGATTGAATTCAGTACTGATAATAAATAAAACAATAATTTTAATGTATTCCTAGGCTCGTTTATTAAGTATCGAGAATAAATTACAAATAATTTTTACTGTTCGTACTCCAGACAGTTTTTTACCACTGTCATACACTTGACAGCATTACATTATTGGCGTGTTAAAATCCGTCGGTCTTATAACATGTGTGTATATTTTCAGTACATGCTTGATATGTGTGCAAGTATAAAACTAGTTTTTTACTACACATAATGAGAGAAATCGGCATTAGCAACATTTCATTTGATTTTTTTAACTTTGGTTCATTATCTAAAAATATATTTGGAAGCAAAGATAAGCACCTCATGCAAAATAACGCAAGTTTTTTCATGAACTAGCAAATTGGAGGAAAAAGTAAAACTTTGAAATTTTCATCGCGTATTCTTTTCGTTAAATATCACTCAGTAAGATTTTTATTTTCAATTTAAAAATGTAAGACGTCGTTCCATCATCTATTATTTATCTTCAGTTGTGCACATTGTGCATCTTAATTAAAATAAATGTCAGCTCTACTGAGTGAGTCTTCCACGTGATGGACGCGCAGTTCCATACATCGCTTGAGCATTCGACAGCATGATTCCAAAAACTCCTGAAACTAACTTACCAGTAAAACTTTATTTTTTTCTTCAATTTTTACCTGCAGAATCGGATATTCAGCGTAAGTTTCATCGATGGAACTTTCTTTTGTTCCTATATGAAATTTATGCCTCTGAAAGAAATAGCTGAATGAATTAATTGTTTTCTATTTTTTTCCTTTTTCAGTAAAATATTTAGGAATCTATATTGACATTTTGACTGAGATGTTTTGACTTTTTTCTCTTTTACTCGCAAAATACTCGCTGAGAATCCTTGCAATACAAACAAGTTCCATATAAACGCATTGGACGTATTTTTTCTCCATTACTTTACTCGTTCTGCCAGAAACATTTGTTCTTTTGTTTAAATTTGCTTCCTGTACTTTCCTTATTTACTCCTTCAGTCAGAGACATATTTATCATTTTATTCAGATTTGTTTCCATTACTCTACTTTTTACTCCTTCAGTCAGAAACATGTTATTTTATTTAAATTTGCTTCCTTTACTTTCGTTTATTCACACTTTCTGTTAGAAACATATCTGTTATTTTATTCAAATTTGCTCCTTCGTGCCACTGGTGTTTCTAAATGACACCAATGATATCTCAAAAATTTCTCATTCTTTTGTAATTTTGTGACTGAATTCTTATCTCGTGAGAATTTGACGGTGTGTTCCGCTCCTAAAAGTTAATTATCTCCAAGGACTCCAAATGATATTCGTACGGAAGGCTGTCAAAGTCTTGCCTCTCAAACACCCAAAAATATTCAAAGATCACTGCGATCAATGTTGGGCCAGGATGGTCTGGTCGAAGCAAAAATACATGACGCTAAGAAAGAGGGATACTTTACCTATGAAATTACGATCCAATATTGCCCATCGTCGAAGTCAACAGAATTGCATTCCCCAGACTGTTAACTTTGAATTGCATGACGCATGCAGAATGCGTTATCTACCAATTGAGCAACAAAGATATATGCTATCAAAGTTCCCTTGTAGGTATAACATAGATTTTAGCGACGAAGTTTTCCTTATTCATGATCAGAAACTAGATCACATTTGGTTACTATCCGAGTAGCTTCACCCAACTGAAAATTTTGGAAGAAAGTAAGGTGACAGTAAATGTCAGCTGGAAGCAGTGTCATGGAAGTCGCTTTCAAACATTCAATGGCGGCTATGGAGGCAGCACTATTAATTAACCTGTTAACCGTCACTGCAGTGTGGCTGCAGTGCATCTACACTGTCACTTCACGCAGTGTCTTCAGTTGTTTTACAGAACTGATACGTGGACAGTGACCAGCATGGATAAAAAGCCCATTCGTCTACTGATATAGACAGACGCGATTAGGGGACGCTGCTTGTGCTAGTTAAGTGGACAGTGACAGTGAAAATGCAACTCACCAGGGGCAGATAACTGGACCCTGAAGGTTAACAGGTTAATATAAAATGTTTGATCGATGGTGCATCCACTTGAGCAGTAAAGATTGGAGTGCTGATTATAATCTCTGCAGATATAAATTATATCCGGTGCGAAGTAGTTCCATTGACTCAAAAACGATTAAATTACCTCTAAGAGACCGATGTGACTACTGTAGACGCCGAAGAACTTTAAATACTTAAAGTACTAATATTTCTAATATATTGCTTCTTTGCCTGCGTCCCTTGCTCGCATTCGACTTCGTATTTTACTCATGGATCGTCCTGAACTCACCAGAGCATGGCTCTTCGTTCAGAAAAGCGCCTGGTATGCCGTAACTACTGACACATAACAATTCTGAACAATTACGAACTTATTGCAGCGGCGAGGGCCGTTTCATGTACAGGGTACGGCAACATAATTTTTTACATAGAAAGTTCCTTTAAAAAAAAGAAGTTATGTTGCAGAACCCGGTACATGTTTTGGATTAAGTCACACAATTTATTTATTGAGCTTTGGCTAGCTGAACTGTTATGCTATTTTACGTTTATGAACATACCGTATAAGATGTTCGCATTGCATCTCTATTCCTTTCTTACATATGATGAATTTTTTATGAGTCTAAATCCTTACACACATTTATCTTGCATTAGGTTTTTTCTTAGATAGGATTTCCTTCTGTTGCACACCAGGTTTTCGACATAAATTATATATTACTCAATATTATAGAATAGAATAGAATTAGGCTATGGGAACGAACCTTCTGGCCCATTCTTGGGTCGGATAATTACTTTGATAATTATTCGGTTGTATACCCAAGTCCCATGCCGTATTTCTAGCCGCGTTAACCATGTCGGCAGCGGGATTCGAACCCGGGTCTTTCCACTCGCAAGCAGATTCGCTCACCAGTCGAACAAGCTGGTCGACTTGCCTTTGTTCGCATTCATTCGCTTATTTTAGTTATTATCTCTTGCTTATACGTGAAACATTCACCTCGTTCATATTTTTCTAACAGTCTTTTCGATTAAGGAAATGGTAACGATATCGGTTAAAATAATTTTTTTTTATTCCAGTGAATGGGCAGCTCCCAGTCGTTCGCGTTTCGCCAGCGACCCATACCCTGTAAAAGAAAAGGATATACGTCACTTGCGCTCGTACGACTCGCGGCGAACAAGCGGGACACGCACTGAATCATTTTTTTCCTCGGCCAAGGGAAACTCCAATACGTCGTCGCCAGGACTGATCAGATCCACGCAGGATTCGGGATCCCCCAGCGCTACTTCTAATGAAGAAAGCCCGTTTGAAAGTGAATACTCCAAACGTCTCAGCAGAAAATACAGCGAGCTCAATTTCAACTTACTCGAGTTGAGATCAGGGTCTGGTCAAGGCGAAAAGAAACAGAGTATCGAAAACGCAGAAAAAGGGGCCATGTTGACAACCCCTAGGAGATCAGCTGATAGTTGCGACAAGTCTGATAAAAATTCCAAGGAACATCATGAAGGGGACTGGCAGTATTCTTTTCTTAAGGTGAGTTCGTTCATTTGAAATGATGGGAAAATATTTTTACTTTCGTGTTTGAATGCTCTATGAACGTTTTTCAAAGTTTCATTTTCCTGTAAGCGTCATGCTTTTTCATAGTTTAAACTTGAAAAGCAAGTAAGATTTTCTTGAGATAAGTTTGATGGTATTTTTAAATGCGAGTTCAAAATGCTTTCTGCGTCGAAATATGAACGTATGTTGCTTTATGTGACGATAAAGACTTATTCCTTAATACATATGAGCAATGTGGCTTAAACAATTACAATAGCTTTTATATTCCAGTTAAGAATCGTACAAGATTATGTTAGTAGTTAAGTAGTTCAAGATTAGTAGTTCAACATTGAGGAAAAAACTAAGTGATTTAAACTTAGTTTTAATTTTATTTAAGATGTTTCGGTCAATTTAATTCTTCTAAAACTCATCTGCTATGAACTCGTGCATGCAAAATTTTCTGAGTACTGCAGCTATGAACTTTGAAAGTGATATGAATTACGAATGTTACATGCGTCGCACCCATGTAACACGAGTAACACATGCACCAAGAACCATTATTATAACACGTCTCACATACATATAAAATGGGCCGTTAATATCCCATGTGTCCCAAATGCAACACGAGCTGTTAATACAACATGTCACACATGTAACACGAGCCGTTAATATAACATGTCACACATGCAACAAGAGCCGTTAATACAACATGTCACACATGCAACAAGAGCCGTTAATAGAATAAGAGTCACACATGCAACACGAGCCGTCAATACAACATGAATCACACACATTCAATGAACATTTCACGCTGAAAATAGAGCCGGCTGCGGACGTACGACATGGAGGACCTCTTCAATGAATACATCCACCGTCTGCAACACGCGATGCTCGTTAACTGCCTCATGTTACTGGTGGGCGTCTCCATGGTGGTCATCGCCATCCTCGTTGCCATTAACGTGAGTGCTCGTTGCTCGCATTGTCATTAACGTGGATGCATGCTCATGCTGCTCGCAACGCCGTTAACGTGAATGCCTGTTGTTTGCGTTGCCATTAACGCGAGTGCATGTTGCTCGTATTGCCAGCAACGTGAGTGCCTGTTGTTTGCGTTGCCATTAACATTAGTGCGTGTTACTCACAATGCAATTAACGGGAGTGCATGTTGTTTGCGTTCCCATTAACGTGAATGCATATTGCTCGTATTGCCAGTAACGTGAGTGCATGTCGTTTGCGTTGCCATTCACGTGAGTCCATGTTGCTCACAATGTCATCAACGTGGGTTTATGTTGCTCTCATTGAGATTGATGTATGTGTATGTTAATTTCATTGAGAGTGATGTATGTATATGTTACTTTCATTGAGATTAATGTGTCTGCATATTACTCTCGTTGTCAATAACGTGAGTGTATGTTGCCTTCAATGAGATTGATGAGAGTGTATGTCGCTATTTTACTTGCCATTAACTATGTTGCTCTCTTAAATGTTATTAACGTGAGTGCATGTTGTTCGCAGGTGATTTGAGAGTTGTTTTGTATTCATGAAAATTTTTTGCTTGTTTCATTATTTTGAGCTCAAAAAAACACGCTCAATCACATAATCTGAAATTTTTGAAACTGAGGTCGGTTTAAATTTCCACATGTCAAATAATGCGCGGATGTTCACTTTCAGCTTGTTTCTTTTATTTTGACTTTTTGTCCATAAATTCGTCCATCTACATAATGTACATAGTAGGAAACTTCCAAATACTCAGTCATTAGCATCTCAAGATTCTGCAGCCGCGGATTTCCCACGAATGATAACACGAGGCAAAGTTCTTGATTGTGCTTTCCACTATTACTGATGTCTGCAATTTTTCCAACATATGCTCCTAAATGAATGGTTTTTCTACCTCATACTTTAAAGAACTACCGTCTTTCCCTTAGGTCTTGCCCTTCAGTCTATTTCTTTTCAATCTCATAACTTACATAAAAAGCACCAATGCTGATTTTGAAACTTAGCAGTCTACATTATTTCAGGTACATTTTCTAGAATTTTTTTCAATTTTAATAAAAAGAGGAGAGCAAAGGACACTGACAAAAATTTCATTATAATACGAACGTTTCGGCTTAACACCCATCATAAGCTCTTTTAAAGCAAATCTAACATACACCACTGAAACAAGAAGGGAAAAAAGATGTACAAATATAAATTCAAAAGCACAGTTAAAAGAGATAAATGATAAGAAACACAACTAAGAACCTATAATAATAAGGGGATATGAGCTTAACTGGTTGTTAAGTGAAGGCTTACATTTAAAAATGAAAAGCGACTCTAAAATTCTAAGATCTAAAACACTTGAAACTGCACGTACAACTTTGAAATGACTACAGTTGGGTATTGTTTCGCAAGTTTCTGCATAATTGCGAACAGCAGAGTGAGACGGACTGGTCAGACGAGCACCAGTGCGGTAACTAACTCCAAAATGCTCTGCCATTCTAGCTCCGAGAGTACGTGTGGTCATGCCAACGTACTCAGATGCACAACGTGCACAACTGTACGAATACATTAGAGAGGCCTGCATAGTGGACGAAAGAGTCTCCTTATAATTGAAAAAAGAACCGATTGAAAATGTGTTTCTTAATATTATATGAAATTCTATGCCCGTAAATTGTTTAGAGAGGAGGGCCAGTAATTCAATTTTGAGCTTTTTTGAGTAAGGTCCAAAATGGCTAAAACTGTGTCCCAAAGAATTCCAGCCCGTATTTTATCGTTGTTACATAGACGATATTTTTTTGCTGTTCCGTGAGGAATCCCGTGCAACATTATTTTTAATTTTATTAATAGCAAGCATCCAAATATTCTATTCACCATGGAATGTGAAGAGAATAATAAATTACCTTTTCTTGATTGTTTAGTAACTAGACGAGAGAATAAATTTGAAGTATCCGTTTACCGGAAAAATACTTTTTCTGGTCTAAGAATGAGCTTTTTTAGCTATTGCACGTTCCGTTTTAAACTGAATTGCATTAAAACTATGCTTGCCTGTGCTTATAAAATATGCTCAAATTTTAGCTTCCTTCATTTAGAGTTCTCGTTTTTGACTTAATTTTTCCGTCAAAATGGTTTTAGATCTTCATTCATCGAATACTAAATAGGTAAATTTTTGGACAAAAAGTTTCAAAATACCAATGTTTCACCAAATTCAACCTCTCAACATCCAATCTCTCAACCAAATTATTTATCTGTGTTTACCATATTTTGGACCTTACTCAGAAAAGCTCAAAACTGAATTACTGGCCCTCCTCTCTAGACAATTTACAGGCATAGAATTTCATATAATATTAAGAAACACAATTACAATCGGTTATTTTTTCAATTATAAGAACAAACTTCCGTCCACTATGCAGGCCTCTCTAGTGTATTCGTACAGTTGTGCACGTTGTGCATCTGAGATCGTTGGCATGACCACACGTACTCTCGGAGCTAGAATGGCAGAACATTTTGGAGTTAGTTACTGCACTGGTGCTCGTCTGACCAGTCCGTCTCACTCTGTTGTTCGTGATCATGCAGAAACTTGCGAAACAATACCTAACTGTAGTCATTTCAAAGTTGTACGTGCAGCTTCAAGTGTTTCAGATCTTAGAATTTTAGAGTCCCTTTTTCATTTTTAAATGTAAGCCTTCTCTTAACAACCAGTTAAGCTCATATCCCCTTATTATTATAGGTTCTTAGTTGTGTTTCTTGTCATGTATCTCTTTTAACCATGTTTCTGAATTTATGTTCGTACATCTTTTCTCCCTTCTTGTTTCAGTGGTGTATGTTAGATTTGCTTTTAAAGAGCTGATGTTGGTTGTTAGCCAAAAATGTTTGTATTATAATGAAATTTTTATCAGTGTTTTTTGCTCGCCTCTTTTTATTTCAACATTATTTATAATGAGCATTCATATTTACCTCCTGTATTCCATATTGAAACATATATGATAAAATATAGGTGCGCTGTAACATCACTATCACCTGGTACGATTTATTCTCTTGCAAGTTTTAAATCTACAGAACCCTTTTAAACCGTTGGCTGAATTCCTTTGTCATGAACACTTGGTAAATTTCTTTATCTGGCACCTATGGCTAAATTTCTTGATCTAGAACTTTGGGTTAAATTTCCTTGTTTATTTCGAACAAGTAGTGTATTGACTTTCCCAATACACGGTGTAACTAATTCTCCTACATGCTTTAAATGTCTAAAAACCCAATTTATGAATCTTTTGTTGAATTTCTTTTTCTATTTTAATCAGGTCTCGCCTTCATACAGCAACATCCGCTACTCGCTAGGGACCGTCGAGATTCTGTCTGCAGATTCGTCTTCAATAGAGTCAATGCCGGAGATCATAGCTAACATGGTGATTCTTGGGTGTAGTTTTGTCTTCCTACTGTGCTTCTACAACGAGACTCTGTTCCTCTCTCGCCCGAGCTTTCACTCGTTCTTGGGAGCTGTGATGGTCGTCTACCTCGTCGGGGCAGACGCTGCCGTCACGATCTACAACATGTTTGACGATGACAACGACCTTCCACTCATGGTGAGTTGCGTTGTGTCCATTACTGGTTTGACCACGGCAACAACCTCCCACTCCTGGTGAGTTGCGTTGTGTCCACTACCTGTTGAACGATGACAACGATCTTCCACTCCTGGTGAGTTGCGTTGTGTCCACTACCTGTTTGACCACGGCAACAACTTTCCACTCATAGTGAGTTCCATTGTCTATCACCTGTTCGTTCCCGCCACCGACATTTCAACCAAGACAACGACATTCCTCCATTGGGAGTTTCGTTGTGTTACACACGAGTCACAAGTTGCTCCAGTTGTTAGTTATCATACATTTCTGAGCATCCAGCATCGGGAATTGAATAATGCAAGAAGTGTGTTGACCTGAAGGAGATACAGACACGATACCGAACGCGTGACCTTCTTGAAAAGTGGTTCCTTAGAAGGTGAAATATTTATGAATCTAATCAGTGGGACCTCTGCTTGCAGTGACAAGTTCTCATTTGTCATGTTTGATGACAGCAAGGGAGAAAGGGCCAGCCATCAAGGCAGCTTGCAAGTGGTTGTGCAAGACGTATTTCTTTGAAGAAAAGATAACGGAACGTTATCAGTGGCAGCACCTCGTGGGAAATTTGCTTTGGTTTTTACCACGAGCGTCTCACAAATGGTCGCTGGTTCTTTTTATGACGAATTATTGAACAAAAATTATTTAAAATGTACCTGTAGCTTGAACTGTTTACCGTGAACTGCTCATCGTGAACTGCTCACCGTGAACTGCTCATCGTGAACTGCTCACTGTAAACTGCTCACCGTGATCTGCTCACCGTGAACTGCTCA
>VCRD01004241.1:31693-48515 GCA_006783055.1 Trinorchestia longiramus
CTGCTCACCGTGAACTGCTCACCGTGAACTGCTCACCGTGAACTGCTCGCCGTGAACTGCTCGCCGTGAACTGCTCGCCGTGAACTGCTCGCCGTGAACTGCTCGCCGTGAACTGCTCGCCGTGAACTGCTCGCCGTGAACTGCTCGCCGTGAACTGCTCGCCGTGAACTGCTCACCATGAACAATTTAGAACTGAATCAACCCAGTCTTCAGACAAGGTTTAAAATTAACTGAAAGCTTAGGGAATTGCTCTTCTAACAAATAACACCACGTTTACTTGTTTCAAAGCTATCAGCATTTTGTGAGTTATTTATGAAAGTTTTATAAGAATGTAAATTAAAAATTATGTAAATGTCTCTTCCACTCTCGTGAAATAGTTTTTTTACTCATTTTGACTAACATTTAAGGTCATTTTCACAGTAAGTTAACCTGAACCTTTTCCACTTTATCGCCTGTATCTGCCAACATTCTGGAGCTGTTAAAAATGTGTTTCCTGGATCGCTTACTATCAGGAAAATCTTCACCGCACAATTGCCGCTTTAAACGTGTATTAATGGAATTTACAGTGCTATACGTACTAATGTGATTTGCTGTGATATACGTATTAATGTGATTCGTAGTGATACTTGTGAGAATGTGATTCGCGGTGATATATGTACTAATGTGATTCACAGTGATAAATGTATTAATGTGATTCGCAGTGATATACGTAACAATGTGATTTGTCGTGAAATTCTTAATGATATGATTTGCAGTGACATTCATAATATGATTCAAAATGATTTTCGTACCATCAATGGCAGTATTTGCAATGGTATTTTTGCTAATAGTATTAGTAAAAATATATGTAATGATATTCTCGGTTGATATTAGTCACAATATCAGTTTCTCACGAACATTTACAATTATACAAGGTGTCCAGAAGGTCTTTTTATAACTGAATACATTTTTACAACGATAATTGATGAGATACTTTGGTCAGATTTGTTCTTTTGTACACAATGGCCATCAAATGGTTTTAAACAAGTGGCATTTGTGGGGTTCAAAAACCGTATTTGGAAAAACGGAAGTATTTTTAAAGGAACTCCGAAAAATTGATACAAAATTGAATGTGCAGATTCAGTGAAACTACAGAACCAAGTGTGGAAGAAATCCACCATCACGTCCGTCAATTTGTGCATGACACGAGAAGTTTATGCCACCATCACGTTCGTCAATTCGTGCATGACAAGAAATTTATGGAAACAGGGACAGTGGTGGACAAAGAGAGGAGTGAGCGACCAAGAATGTCTTAGGAAAACATCAATAATGTGAGACAAACTTTTACCCGTTCTCCCATAGTGTCCATACGTACTGCCCTCATACAGTATCGAATATCTTGCGTATCGAACAAATACTTCGGGACATTATTGAACGAGAGAAAAGGATTACTGATACCATTTTGAAAACAGAAATCACTAATGGTATTACCACCATTGATGGGGCTATGCTTCATGACAAGAAATTGTGTACTGACTAGTTGTGCTTCATGCAACTAATTGTGTTCGGGTGGAAGTGTATTAAATTCAATTAAGAACACTTTAATGTTTAGTTCTAATTTTAAAATAACTTTAAAATATATATATTTTTCTGTTTGTGTAATATATGTAGTTTGAAAATTTTAAAGAGATTTTGTGGACACCACGTATGTTTCAAAGATATAATATTTTTACTCATTGATCTATATAATATTATTTTGACAGAGATAACGGCAATAACACCTTAAGTGACGATTTTTGTGCCAATATAGACAATAATGAAATCGTCGATTTGGAAAACTCGTCGATTATTGCGAGCTATAAATTTGAAGTTTTTAAAGGTTAAAGACAAATCGCCAAAACGGAACTCCATGAAACCCAGTTAACAATTTTGATTTCATACCTGAGTTGTACGTTGAAACCGTGATGTATACCTTTATTAATAGAATTAAATAGGATTTTCCACGTGCTCAGTGAGTGCCAAACTCATGAGAATCCAAGCAACAGCTTCAGGATAAGTCGTAGATAAGAAGAAGAAAATGAATAAACCTTCTATTGCAGTCTCTCTTTTCCCAGCGTTCTTTTTTATCTCCCAGCAGTGTAGCATGATGACATCGAAGTCTAACAGTCCGTGTATGTGACTGTAACGTCATGTTATTGCAACTGTATGTCACTGCAACGTCATGTTATTCTAACTGTATGTCATTTTAATTTCCTGTTATTGTAACTGTATGTCACTGCAACGTTAAGTTATTGTAACTATGTCACTGTAACGTTATGCTGTTGTAACTGCACGCTACTGCAAATATCTCTTCATGCTACTGTAAATAACTTTATGCTACGTAAACTGTCTTGGGAAAATTCAAAAAAGTGTTTCTTACGTGTGCTAGGTATCGTTTCACGTTTAAAATGTTATATAACATACAAAACCTTGATTGATGCACAGAATGTCTTGTGATTTACCAGACATCGCTTGATGTACAGAATGTCATGCGACATACCGAGCATCACTTGATGTATACAATGTCGTGTAATATCCTGCATTTCATTTTTTAATGAATCACATGATTTAATTGTCCAATGCTTTATCAAATTATGTTCTCCTTATTACCATCCATGATCTTTTTTATACTTATTTACACCAAATCATTACTGATTGTTGTCCATGAATAATCATAACTTGATAGATCTCGTAGAAAGTCTAAGGTTTAGATTTAACAGATTTAAAATTATTATGAAAACGAATGTGTTAAAGATTTACAACGAATTATTGTCTTTTAAATGAATATTTCTCATGAATACAGACAGAACTTCCCTTCTGTATCTCTTCTACCAATAACATGGCCTACATAAAACCCATGAAAATTACACGGCTCAAAATAAATAAAATTGATGGTTTATGATATAAAAACATTTTTCAGTTTTGCCTGTGGTACTATCAGGGATGATAATCCGACTGGTATTATAAAATAGATGGTTAATATTGTAATCAATTCGAAATTTTAAGGCAGAAAGAAATTCATTTTCAATCTATTACGTTTCTTCAGTAGTACACACAAAATGGTAATGTAGTAGGTATAACACTCCTATTTTTCGAAAGTCCAGCAGCTAATATTGATGATTCTTTTAATATATGGAGTTCATATCTGACCATTGCACATATTAACAGTTCCATTACATCAAAATATAATTAGCGCCTCAATTGAAAACACTTGTATATGTAAAACTATTCCAGCATGCACCAAATCTAGATGAATGCTCAACATATTAATAAAATTCGTTAAATAACCACATATCCATAACATTTATGCACGTAAATTAAAATTAAACACTTGATGTAAAACTTATTCGTCCCTTAAATGTCAAATTGAAGGCGAATCTAAATCATCATCAGGTTAGATAGTTAAATATTTGTTGTGAAGTCCGTAGAGTTTTATGTTCAGTCAGCTCGAGGTACTTGAATGTTTGATGCAAAGTCTGAAGACTTTCTTGCCTTTTACTCCGTGAACTTAATAGAAACTGGTAATGGTGATCTTAATAACAGCTTGTAATAAATATGTACTATCTGAACCCATGGAAATTCCCCGATTTAAAAGTGATAAAATTAGGTATTTTTTTTATCCATAATTGCGTTATAAGTATGTTTAGATTTGACTAATTTGTAATTATTATGTATATACTGTGGAACCCCACCATCGCCCGCCTCTCTATTCGTACAGCTCGTTATTCCGTCCAACTTGTCAGAGCAAAATTCAACTCGTCATTCGTACGCTTGCCCCGCGATTTGGACAGAGTTACCTTGTTACTGGTCGCGTGACTCGCGATCGCCAGCTCAGTCTCGTGCTAGTCTCTGTAAGCTATGCACCATATACGCAAGTGTCATGAAACTTAGTGCTATTTTATTGTTATAAGAACCATTTCAATATTCTTCATTGCTTGAGGATAATAGACAAAGCCTGGTGGGAAGTTTCTTTACGGACACTGAGTTCGGCCTGGAAGAATCTGTGGCAAGATTGTGTGGCAGCCGAAGACATTGAAGCCTCTGACACGGAGTCTGTAGTGGTGGATGATATTGTGTCCCTGTGGAAGTCCATGGGTTTGGATGTAGACAGTGATGATGTGGAGGAGATGGTCGAAGACCACAGAAATCAGCTGACAACTGAAGAACTTTAAGAACTGCACAGGGAGCAGCAGGAAGAAGGGGTTGAAGAACTTTCTTCAGGGGAGGAAGAAAGTAAGGGAAGCATTTTCACAGCAGAAATAAAAACACTGTGTTACCACCGGGAGAAAACACAAAGAGTGGTGGAAAATGGCATCCTGACACTGCTGTGATCAATAGGAGCATGAACTTGTTCAACGACAATGTCAGTGAACATTTTAGAAAAATTCTGAGAAATTGTCATAGACAGATAACGTTGGACAGGTTTCTAAAAAAGAACCTCAAAAATTGTCTTACTGCAAAAATACAAAAAAAGAAAGAACACCTGAAAGAGAGAAAACACCGGAAGGGATGGTAACTGAAGTATTTATGGAAGGTGACTCCCCTTCCAAACAGTAACATCAATATCCCTCTTCCTCCTTTCCACCTTCCACTTATGATATCAGCTCACCTAAGTACGTACACGTAAAGTGCAGTTAAATTTTCATTTATTTCATGTACAGTACTATATAGTATATTTATTTCTTTTTAGTTTTTATGTATTTTATATTTAAAATATTATTACAACAGTTTAAATAAGCAATCATCTGTAGGGCTGGAACGGATTAATCCAAGTTACATTATATCTTATGTGAATAAATGATTCGCCATTCGTACAAATCGCTATTCGAACTGTCTCCTAGAACGGATTGTGTACGAATAGCGAGGTGCCACTGTACTTGAATTTTTCTTGAATGTATACAGAATTTTCATTTTGTATCGTACTTATTTAAAATATGTCCTCGATAGTACCCGTGGAAATTCCACAGTTTAAAAGGTATAAAATTATGGATCTATTCAAAAAAATGTTTTTTCTGATGTACTCGTGGTACTACCAGAACCTGGATATTTTTCACGGGTACATACAGAACTTCTTTTTTGTATCTTATTTACCAATATCATGGCCTGTTTAGAAAAAGGAAGCTAATACGGGGATAATGATTTTATTTTATTTTATTTTATAGTTATCTGATGGCTTTGGTATCCACAATACATACAATGCTTGTAATACATGTATACCTGTTTTGATTTCAGTTCAGTAATTTTTAGTCACTAATAGATAGGAAGTAATGGGACGGACACACACAGATAGAGAGATAGAGATACACTGTCTATTATACAAGTAGACAATAGTAGTAATAATAATCTTCGCGTATAATAGACAGTGTATCTCCATTTTTCTCTGTCTTTCTATCCCTTTATTTCTCTCTCTGTGTGTGTCCGTCCCATTACTTCCTATCAATCACTGAAGAAAAATTATTGAACTGAAAAAAGAACGGATATGCATGTATTATAAACCTTGTATTGTGAATACCAAATGTGCCGGATCACAATAAAATACTCCGTTTTTTCTGTTCTTGGCTTTCTTCTCTTACGCGGCCAAGTTTTCGGTGGATAGGATACAGACTGGAACTTCTGCAGACATTCATAAATAATATTAAAATTCTGATAGTACCACGGGTACAACTGAAAAATATATTTTCTTTCATAGATTCTTAATTTTTATCACTTTTAAAACAAGGAATTTCAACGTGTACTATCTGGGCCATGTTATCGGTAGATAAGATACAGTAGGTTAGTTCTGTATATATTAATGAAAAGTATTCCTCTAAAACACGATAATTTGTTGTATAGCTTTCATGCCTTTATCTGTATAATAATTTCAAATGAGTGAAATCTAAATCGTGGAATTTCCACGGGAATTGTTCAGTAATAATAATAATAAATATCATAGGTGTTACTAAATTACGCCAACCAAGTACTAAAATTTGACTGGGAAATAACTGTTGGCTAAAAATATCACTAATTATTGTAGCCATAAAATATGGTGTCGTTAATTATTGTGACCATATAACATGGTGCCGCTAATTATAGTGACTATATAATATGGCTCTCTGATTATAGTGACAATGAATGTAAAAATCGATGAATAAATAAAAATTCATTTCCAATTTCACCATTGGCTGCAGTTTGGTCTCGAGTTTGAAGAATTTCTTTAGTGCAATTTACAGAAATTCATGCATCGAAAATGGTAATTTAAGGCAATGGAGTTCTGAGAGAGCGTCTCCTGTGCAGTCGATTTGTTTTCTTCAATATCTGCTACTGTCATTTGCCTGTCAACTCAGCCACAGACTACTGACGGCAACACAACCCTGTTGACAGTAACAGCCAGGCTGTTAATTTCGACGCTGAAATTCTTCCCCACCTAACCAAACCTAGAATTTTTCATGCACAGGCCATGTGCAGTTCTGGCATTTTCTAAACTTGTTACATATGTTAAATTTGTTGAATTTGCTGAATTTGTTGAATTTGTTGAATTTGTTGAATTTGTTACGTTTGTTGCATTTGTTGCATTTGTTGTATTTGATTCACTTATTCAATTTGCTGCATTTGTTGCATTTGTTACTTGTACATATGTGTACACCTCTGTGCATTTGTACTCTGTGCTGTACAATCTACTGCACAGCGTATAAAAAACTGCGTGTACTGTACAAACTCCATGTTCCTACGACAAACAGACTACATGGATATTTTCCTTGGCATCAGGAAGGAAACCTGTTTTATTTTTTCGGTTTTTATTTTTTCCCTAAACTCCATATGTACCGTTATACTCAAACGAGCCAAGTTCGTTGTCAGCAAAAAATCTGCTTGTTTAAGACCACTGAAATCCACGACATATTGTGGCTGCTTAGGTGTTCTGTCATCGAACTGTGTGTCATAGAAGATTGTAACTAGCGCATGCATCTTCTTTTTGTCAGTCATATATTTTTTGTCAGAATCATCAATTTTTCGTTAGAGTTATCAACTATTTGTCATAGGCATCAATTTTTTGTCAGAGTCATCAATTTTTTGTGAGAGTCATGTATTTTTCGTGAGAGTCATGTATTTTTGTGTCATATATTTTTGTGAGTCGTCAACTTTGTCAGAGTCATCAATTTTGTCAGAGTTATCAACTTTATGTCAGAGTCATCAACTTTATATCAGTCATCAACTTTGTGTCAGAGTCATCAACTTTGTCAGAATCGCCAAGTTTTTGTATGAGTTATCCAATTTTTCGTCAGAATCATCAACTTTTTGTTAGAATCAACTTTTTGTCAGAATTATCAACTTTTTGTCAGAATCAACTTTATTTCAGAATAATTTGTCAGATTATTCCTTGATCTATAATACGTTCAGTAACTATCCCTTGACCTACGTTCAGTAACTGTACCTTGGCCTACGTTCAATAACCATATCTTGACGTACCCCGCAGTACGGTCACGTGCAGCTGTCGCTGGTGCTGGTGTACATGTTCCTGCCGTTCAGATGCCAGACGCATCGTGTCATCGCAGGCGTGCTCACCAGCATCACGCACGTCGTCCTTCTCGCCTCCGTCCTCTTCACGTACGACGTTACTGGGGCGGCTCAGAAGGTGAGTTAAGGGCTTACGGTGTTTTTAAATGTCTTTATGTAACTAGTTCAAGGCGAGAGATATACGGCGTGTACATTTATATTGTCTATATTGTGTTGACTACATTATCTTCGTCCTACTTACAACGTCTTGATAATGAGAACGAGTGCGTTAGCGTTGTATATTAAAGCTTGAACGTAGCCTCTGTTCCTCAGCGCTTTGGATGCCTGTGTAGACGAGCGTAAGGGATTTTACGAACAAAAAACCTCAGTTTGTTCCGGTGGTGGGCGCGTACAGATGAAAAGTAGTGGAAGCGGAAGTGTGTAGCTTGTTCCGTGGTGATCCTATGTGGATGCAGATATCCTGCCTGTCCGTAGGCAGAAATGTTGTTGTTTCCTGTTCTACAACTGCTACCTTTATGCTGCTTCAGCATCTTACGAAGACAAATGGTTCCACTCTAAGTACAGATTAGCTTCAATTGAAAGATTCATTAGTGTAATGTGAGTTATCAATGCACTACGGACTGGAATCTTACTGTCTGTTGTCTTTTGATCAAGTTGGAGGAACTGCACAGCGGGAGGCCTAAGCTGACGCATTGAATTTTTCTAGTAAAACAGCTGTTGCGATTAAAATGTTCATATCTGCGTGGCAGTTTGAATTCAGAATTACTTTTAAATACTAATAGGAAACAGTGTTATCTTAATGGAAGTTATATATATATATATATATATATATATATATATATATTTTACTGATTCGATAGTATAGTCTGGTATCAGCACCTAAAGAAATGAAAGTACGATCCTTTGAAAATTCATGTACGTAGACTACATAGACGATCTATTACTCAATCGCAAATAATGCATAAAGTGGTGAAGGAAGTAGCACATGTTGGCATAGATACGGGGGTAGACGTGGTGGTAGACGCTGTAGTAGACTCGGTGGTAGACGCGTTGGTAGACACGGGAGTAGACGAAGTGGTAGACACGGTGGTAGACGCAGTGGTAAACTCGGTGGTAGACGCTGTGGTAGACGCTTTGGTAGACGTGGTAGCAGACGCTGTGGTGGACGCTGTGGTAGACGCTGTGGTAGACGCTGTGGTAGACGCGGTGGTAGACGCGGTGGTAGACGCGGTGGTAGACGCGGTGGTAGACGCGGTGGTAGACGCGGTGGTAGACGCGGTGGTAGGACTGATGAATGTAAGCATGGCAGAATATGGTACGCACCTTGACGTCTCACACATGAAGGCCTCACACACTTTTAATTTTCTGAACTGTTCATGAGAAATTATGTTTGCTTAGCTGAAAGAAGTGAATCTAACACTTGAAAATCCGCTTGGATAGGATCCATGAAAATATTATTTTTTATGAAAAAAGTCATAGAAGTCTTTATTCCATCGTCATTTCAGCAGTCACCATTCGGTCTCGCTAAATAATGCATGTCAAAGAAAAAAATCAACCTTATTCCAATATATCACAGAGTACAGCATAAGTCCACACTACAAAAAATCTTGTTTTCCTATCTTAACACTAACATCTTACGGCTGGCAGTGACGTTATTTTAAATTCTTACGTGATAGATATTCTACGCATAGTAGGTGATATAACAGCAATGCAAACTGCTATTCTCTTTGGGAATAGCTTGAAATTACAAATTATAAAGCACATCTTAAACTGCAAAAATCGTTAACTTAGGAGGAATTCGCATGGAATAAAATGTCGTAGTCAGATTTCTCAGCAGTAACAAATTTTTAATTTGCAATGCGAGTCAGAGTGAAACTTTAAGTTGGTATTTCTTATTTTTTGGTCAACTGCTTAGTGTGGTGACCTTATGATCCATCAAATTTAATTATTATTGCAGTGAACTAAAATCTTCATTGCGTTTAATAAAACTGAATGTTATATCTCAGAGAAAAAAGTTGAAACCTGTCACGAATTATCAAGATTTAGATCTCGGTATAAATAATTAAAGCTGTAGTAGATTAAAATTTTAAGGATTCAAATCCGCTTACTGTAACATACTCCCTCCGGTCCCAAATAATTGGTCCATATCAGTTGTGAAGTTGGTCGGAAATTTTTGATGCATACAAGTTTAAACTCTTAAGGGAGGTTTATTTCAAAGAAAATACAAGTTTACTTAATCATATACTTCATACATTATCAAAATATATTACATTAAAAATGCATTAACAAATTAAACAGAATATTGTGATTTTAAATATGAATAAATCTTAAAATATTTACTCAATATTTATTAATTTATCTTTTTATTTTTGTGAGATCTTGATTGCATTTGGAAGTATTTCTTTTCTTCTGAACGATATTTTCGACAAATGTAGTCTTTAATTGTTGTCACCGTCAGCCAAAAACAATTTATTCCAATGATTGCTGGAAGGTAAGGAAAATGTTCAGTTCTGATCTCTGAAAATTTTCACTGTTGTTTTTCACTGCTTCAATTAAATCATCAATGTTAATAGGAGCTTTTTGGTGCTGAAGGGATTAGATTGAATTGAAATGACGTAGGTCAAGCGGATTCAGGTCAGGAGAGTTTTGAGGCTGATTAACGTTCCAGCTTTTGAGCTTTAGATCTCCCCAGTAGAGCCTGTAATACTGCTCTTCGTTCAGAATCGGTTAGATTGTTTGTGTGTCGTGTATGCGTGCACTTTGCATTAACATCATTTTGATTTTCCATAGTTATTAAATCACTGCGGATAGTTAAAGAAAAATTTAAATATCATCTGGGAAAGAAAGAGACATAATTATACTCACCATGGCCACTTATTTACCTTGATGATAAAATTCTAGTTAAACACACTTTAAACAACATTTATCGTACAAAAAATTAAAAGTTATTCATAAAAAACTACAACGCGAACACTTTTCTACTACTGGACCAAATATTTCGGACCGGAGGGAGTAACATTTAGTAACATTGACACATGAACTTCATCATTACACTATGAACAAATAAAAAAGCACAGAGTAAAACACAGTTTGTTTCTTATCAATTTCCGATCTATAAATTTTAAATTATTGCCGTAGTTAACTGAGATTTACATTTCGATTGATAAATTCTGAGATTGCATATCAGAGAATGATGATAAATGAGATAGGAAAGTTGCATACGTCATGAGTTGTCATGATTAAAATAACAATAGAGGCAAAGTGGAGTTGCTGTACATGGAAAGTGTTCACATGTGCACACTATTTCAAAGCATTTTATAATAAATTAAAAAACTAAAAGAAATAAATACAGGCTAGAACACAGCTAGCACAACAAATGTCTCGACGCGCGGAGTGTGCAACAATTACAGAGTTCAATAAAACAAGTAAAATATCATCTATTTGCAGGAAAACATCAGCGACTCATTTATTAAGCATTGATTTCACACAGGCTTCTTTCGTCTCTTTGTTAGAATTTTTTGATAGAAGAACTTCCATAAGTTTGAAATGTATTCTTCAATTTAAGACCTATGTGATATTAGTTGGTATCGTTATCTTCAGTATTGTGTGAACAGAAAGCACAAATTTAAATTGAAAGTCATATAATGTAGTTGTATGTTAAATCTAAATTTATCTACTTAATTCTTGAGCTGCAGAATAATACCTCAAGTTTGACATTTGAATTTGTTTGAATTGTAAAATTTTTTCCTTCAGTTTTTACTAAAATTGCGTAATGGTTTATTTCATCACAAAGTTAATTTCGTTGTCGTACATAACTTGATAAGTTCTCAGCTTTTCTTTACCACTTTAAGAATGAAAGTAATGCTTTACGTTTATTTTGAAATTTTTTAGTGACTGCTTTATCTTCAGAGGCGTCGTTAGTTTATTCCAAAGCAATACACTTGAGATTGATAGAGCTCTTTGTCCAGCATCGGACAAGAGAAAACTGATCATAACATCATGTCTTTGATCAGGCATTACGCTCTCAGCAGTGGGTGGAAGGAATTTTACAACTCAGGCAGTCCTTTGCGAGCAATATAGAGCGAAAACTACATACCTGAGCTCGTGAATGAGTAGTCTTTCTTCTGTCAGGTTCCAGTTATGCTTTTTTTGAGAGGGGGTGTAGGAATGTTCTTTCCGACATTTCCTTTGCATACTATCTTAACAATAAGATTCATACGTTTCTGTGACTCTCTTTGTAGACTTTTAGGTGTATCTTTGCGGACCAAGTCACAGGAATGAAAGCGCGATATTGCTAGAGATTGGATGACTAATGAGCTTTTTTTTCGTCAAGTATGTTCTTCACGCGATGAAAAAAGAAAGTTTCATTAATTCTGGTGCACGTTTTCTCCACATGGGATATGAAAGACATGTGTTGATGAAACCAGACTCCCAATTTTTTTACTTCTTTACTGACTCAATTATATTATTTCCTTAAGTTCGAGTTCAGTTCCGTAGTTTTCTTATAGTAACCTTGAAACCAAAAATGATGCACTGTTTTTTGCATGCGGTGAGAACAAAAAAGAACGAAAAAGAATGAAACACCGGATAATTTTTTGTTAAAAAAG
Source organism: Trinorchestia longiramus (assembly GCA_006783055.1). Taxonomy (NCBI): domain Eukaryota; kingdom Metazoa; phylum Arthropoda; class Malacostraca; order Amphipoda; family Talitridae; genus Trinorchestia; species Trinorchestia longiramus. The sequence continues at coordinate 43,810 of VCRD01004241.1, forward strand.
AGATTAAGAGTTGCTAGAAATTAGCGAAATTTTTAAGAAATCGCTGAGCGTTGACTAGTAAATACGAGGATCTCGAGAGGCTAAGAATACAGGGAAAATATGATGTTTGTTGAAAATTATTGCTCATTGAGAGACTGATCAAATAAAAGTGTTGTGTATGACGGCCAAAAATTTGAAGCGGCGCTGCATAAAAGAGTTAGTGATAAGTATTGTCAGGGAAAAGGAGGAAGGGAAGTGAGTAGAGGAATAAAGAAGCAAGGTTGTCAGTAACAAAGAATGGAAGGTAGTTTGCTTACGAAAGAATTAAACAAACATGCCAACTAGTAATCGACTGAAGAATGTGGAACGAAACACTTGGAAAATGTAACCGATCGGAGGCGGGATGTAAATATAGAGCAGGATTTTAAAGATACTAGGAATTTGGACTGCATGTAGACACTTTTCATTGCTGCATATGAGTAGATAAGCGTGGCAAATCTCTGGAAGATCGTGGAAACATTCATGATCTTTCGTAAGATCTGATGCATAATATTAAGCATTCGGTGTAATCTATCATACAATCACTGGTGTTATTTCATTATTGAATGATGTGGAATAATTTAGACGGGGAAAACATTAATTTTCAGCTCGTCCTGGCCATACTGTTCGTCGTGTGGAGTAACATCATCGGTTTATACTCCCGGCGCCTCTTCAATATTGTCTTCATGAGAGCCTTCCTTGACAAGCGACGTAGTCTGCAAGCCCAACTGATGGTGAGTCTGCAAGCCCAACTGATGGTGTGTCTGCAAGCCCAACTGATGGTGAGTCTGGAAGCCCAACTGATGGTGAGTCTTTAAGCCCAACTGATGGTGAGTCTGCAAGTCCAACTGATGGTGAGTCTGCTGGNCTGCAAGCCCAACTGATGGTGAGTCTGCAAGCCCAACTGATGGTGAGTCTGGAAGCCCAACTGATGGTGAGTCTGCAAGTCCAACTGATGGTGAGTCTGCAAGCCCAAATAACGGTGTGTACTGTCTGCAGTTGTCTACAAACCCAACTGACAGTAAGTCTTCACTGTCTGTTGAATGGTCGCACCATGTATCCCCCCCAAAAAAACGTAGTCTCCTAAATAATCTGCTGGCCCTCAGTCTTGCTCATATCAGTGTGGATTATAAGCAAAGGTGTTAAATTTCTGAACTTTGGCTTCGTTTTCAGTTAATTTAGTATGTTTTGCCTGCCTTGCTCTGGAACTCTGACGCGTTGCTTGTTTGCATCGTGTTTGTCACTGTACTAAGTGGTAATTTCTTACGTTCTAATTAGGTTCTATACGTCTGTTACAATAATTTTGTAACATTTATCGCTACCATCGTAGTACAATTGTAAGTTCTTAAGATCTGTTCAATTTGTACAACTAACATTTGAATAACAATCATTACTCCATTCTAAACATTTTTTATAGTCCCAGTACACACACATCATTGCACCTTTTGGTCCCAGTACACACACATCATTGCACCTTTTGGTCCCAGTACACACACAGAATTGCACCTTTTGGTCCCAGTACACACACAGAATTGCACCTTTTGGTTTTAGGTCCCAACACACACAGAATTGTACTTTCAGGTCCCAGTACACACACAGAATTGCACCTGTAGGTCCGAGTACACACACAGAATTGCACTTTCAGGTCCCAGTACACACACAGAATTGCACTTTCAGGTCCCAGTACACACACAGAATTGCACCTGCAGGTCCCAGTACACACACAACAGTACAATTTTGACATGTGCGTGCATTAAATTGCAGCTGGAGAACGCCAAGGAGCAAGAAGATTACTTGCTGTCGTCCATATTGCCTTCCTCCATCATGGCTCAGGTGAAGCAGGACTTCAAGAAGCAGATGGAGAACGTCAATTATAAGTCCAAAGCGATGCGAAGTTCCAGGTAACTCTTAAATGAATTTAAAAATTACACGAAGTAATCTGTTTTCTGTTGAACTTATTTTTGAGCTTTGCTCTATTGCTGAACGTATTTCATTATCATTTTCTTATTATTAATTAATTATTATTTATGAACGTTGTTTGTACAGTTAATTGTGATGAACGTGTTCAATACTATTCTTATACGAAAACGTAATTTAATTCTGCATTACAAGTAAAACTATATTAGTGTGTATGTGTTGCATGTATGTAACATTTGAAAATAATGAGTTAAATTAACACATATTTTGTGCGTAGATAATTGAATCAACTAACAGTTGGTGCGTATATAATAGATTAAATTAGCTATGAACAATTGAATAAATCATTCAAGCTTTGAACATACGAGTATGTGGACCTACAAACGTATGTCAGAATACTGAAACCGAATGTAAAATGCAATTAACTACACGCTAAAAGCTTTCAAAATTACCCAAATAATGAATATTAATATAAATGCGAGAGACGCTCCACGGTGGAACGACAGACCAGGATTAATTTTAAAAAAAATTTGTAATCTGTGTAATGATATTAACGAAATTTTGAGTATTTTTATGGGTGTGAAAGAGGAGGTGGCAAGACACGAGATACTATGTAGGTTGTTGATCTATGTTCATAATCAACAGAAACGGACCTGATGCCTTGTATGTTGATGAAGTACAGTCATAGAAAAAGGCATCGAAATAAAAAAGATATTCACCACATGAAAGCTGTACTATACTTAAAAAATATTGATTGTAAAATATCGAGAGTTTTTCGACCTTAAGCAAAAAAACGTACATAAGAGTACGATTACTGGAACATAAACGTTTCCCAAAAGGTAGTCATATCCTCTAACTACGCAATGTTTAATGGAAAATGCCATTTTAAATGTCCTTCAATCAAATTTTAATGCAGAACAAATTACAACAAAAACAACAAACTATATATCCCATGCAGCATAAAGTACCAATATTTTAATTGCTTTTTTTAATCTGATCGCTAACATGTTAAGACAAGCGATGATGCTCTCAGCAACTGTTCCTGTCTTCTGTGTTGGCACTTGAGATACAGTCTCGTAGGAGCGCTAGATGAGCTTGACGATGTAAAAATTATCAGCTAGATTTTCTGCGTCGCAAACAGGAAAAAATCGAGTCTTACGAGGAGACTTACCTCGTATAATTTCTATAGCATATCTCTTTCCGTGTCACTGATGAGGATATAATTCTCGTCTGTACATGTAAAGGGTGTAGCTGAAGTGGGTGTACCTATATGGGATGCACTTGATTAACCTTTGTTGCACTGCCATTGCCCAGTAACCTGTGTTTCATTGTCCAGTAACCAATGTTTCATTGTCCAGTAACCTGTGTTTCACTGCCCAGTAACCTATGTTTCATTGTCCAGTAACCAATGTTTCATTGTCCAGTAACCAATGTTTCATTGTCCAGTAACCTGTGTTTCAGTGTCCAGTAACCAATGTTTCATTGTCCAGTAACCTGTGTTTCAGTGTCCAGTAACCTGTGTTTCATTGCCCAGTAACCTGTGTTTCATTGTCCAGTAAGAAATGTTTCATTATCCAGTAACCTGTGTTTCACTGCCCGATAACCTGTATTTCACTTCCTGATAATCTGTATTTCACTGCGCAGTAACCTGTACGTGAATCGACATGAAAATGTTTCCATCCTGTACGCGGACATTTGCAACTTCACGCCTCTCACCACGAAACTTCCAGTGCATGACCTCGTGAAACTTCTCAACGAACTTTTTGGCAAGTTCGACCACGCTTCTGAGGTGAGCGAAACTTAAGTTTCGAGCCTCAATAGGTAAATTTTACGCATGAATAGATGGTGTTGATTGAAAACCGCAACCTTACGTTTATTTCGCGTTATTCATGGTCTATTTTTATATATACATAAAATATTGTTAATATTGTTAATGTTCAGAAAGCTTGAATTATCAAGAATCATAATGCTTTACTCACGGTTATTTTTGATTGCATACTGTCACCTCAAACTTTATTTTTCGAAGCCTCGGAAAAAATATATTTCTTTTGAGTATTTACTTGCGTGTGATGAGTCAATGTTGATCCATTTTTTCGAACCAATACCAGCAAATTTCTCTCACTTGAAATACAGTTACTGCAATTACAGTTTTCATGACTATGTAGAGTTGTAGCCATATTAGTTACCATAGCTAGAGTTGTTACCATATTAGTGGCCATAACTAAAGTTGTTACCCTATCAGTTGCCATAACTAGAGTTGTTGCCATACCAGTTGCCATAACTAGAATTGTTGCCATATCAGTTGCCATAACTAGAATTGTTGCCATACCAGTTGCCATAACTAGAGTTATTGCCATACCAGTTTCCATAACTAGAGCTGTTGCCATACCAGTTGCCATAACTAGAGTTATTGATATACCAGTTTCCATAACTAGAGCTGTTGCCATACCAGTTGCCATAACTAGAGTTGTTGTCATATTAGTTGTCATAATTAGAGTTGTTACCATACCAGTTGCCATAACTAGAGTTGTTGTCATATTAGTTGCCATAACTAGAGTTGTTGCCATACCAGTTGCCATAACTAGAGTTGCCACTGACTCCTCAGATACACGGTTGTCTGCGCATCAAGATACTTGGTGACTGTTACTACTGCGTATCCGGCGTTCCTGAATACACGAAATACCATGCCGACAACTGTGTACAAATGGGCTTTGACATGATCGACATAATTGCATTGGTCAGGTATGTGGGCTTTGACATGATCGACATAA